>JAZBGW010000671.1:0-13889 GCA_037464815.1 Mylabris variabilis | reverse complement strand
TACAACGTTGATACGGTTAATTTTTGTGCTATAGAAGCACTGATACACGGACATAAATTTTCAACGACAAAAAAATCAAAATACACAATCTATAAGTTATTGTAAACGCGAACAACTTTATCTTTTCGTTTTGTCGATTTTGTTAATTATTTTAATTACATTAGACTTTTAAAGAATGTATCAAAAAGCTATAAAACTAACTAACTTTTATTTCTTGCTCAATTTGTAACAAGTTTCTTGAAAAAGAAAATCCAAATAACCATTGTGGTAATTAAGGTTCCAATATATCGATTTAATCGATAATCCAAAACGAATTCATAGTAACGAAGAATAATTTTAGTGTGTTCACATGTGCTTAAAAATATTAATCATGTTAGGTAAATTTGCGTATGACATATCAAGATGTGATATCGAAAGTTTACGTGTTAGTTTATATGAATCAATTCAACAGAAATATGAACATAAGTCAACTTTCCACACTATATTAAAACACTAACATCTCTATTAATTTAAATGAAAACGTTATATGAAATATAATTTATAAAGCCGGTCTTTCAATTTCAATTTCACTATTGAACTAATACAAAACTATCTAATCTATCTGTATTTTAAGACAGTAACAAGATGGTCTGTTGCTCTATTCTTGATGCTTTTCGAAAGTTAAGCCGACTTAGTTAAAACAAACGGATTGTACTTTATCTTCATTGCGGAAGAAACAGAGAAAAATACCGGGTGATTCACCTAAAACGGAAAGTTCTTATGCCAACTCCCATTATTTGGCGAGCGATTCGAAAAATATTTCAAGACTTTTAGGATGTTAACAAAATTAGAACATCGTAGCTCATTTGGAAGTTGTTTAAAAACGCTCGTTTAAGACAAGGTCACGACTTCGACAAACGAACTAAACACGCAAAACGACTTAGAATGACTCGAGAATTCTCCCACCATTGATTTTTTCTGTTTTTCTCCATTGCATTCTGAAAGAAATGCGAAACATTCCCATCTATTCTGCAATAAAATGGCGAAAAACGAACAAAATCAGTGTTGGGCGGATCCTCGACTCATTTTTAGTCGTTTAACGTCTATAACTCGTTTTTGAAAATCGCGACATCGTCAGAAGCGAATGTTTTTTGACCAACTTCCAATGAGCTACGAGATTCGAATTTTGCTAAAATGTTCTCTATGGATCCTCCTATAAATCCTTGAAATATTTTTCGGTTGGCTCGCCAAATAAAAGGAGTTGTAGTAAGAACTTTTTGTTTTAGGTGAATTACGAGTTGTAAACAAAAAATTATGAGTGTCATAATTTACACGTATTTTCCTACATATTCTGTAAAATTTGAACGGTGATTTTCTACAGAATACCATCGGGTTTTATTAAAAATTATTCTATTTTTATATAATCAATTTTTAACGTTTATAGTTATCTCATCAACGGTTTAAGTAAATTATCATCGGAATAATGTTAGAAAATCCCGTAAGAATTGGCGTTCTAATGATAAGTAATGAGGTGATAAGCAAGCTACAAGATCTTTTAAGGAAACATTATAAGGATAGAATATACCAGTTGTATTTCTTACTAACGACGGATATGAAATCTTATGTATACATTACAATTCCAAATAACATAGATCGAGATCAAGGTCGAAAATTTTCAAGAAACACAACTTTACGTTTATTGCACCAACTTCACTTTAAGTGCATCGTTTTTATTATCACAACTATAAGACGCAGTTTACGCTAATAGCGCATTCACAGAAATACACTTCTTGTATATACATATATATTATGTATATAGAACTTTTATGTAGTTCCGTTAATAATTGTTAGAACTGAAAACAGGTATTTTCCCTGAAATATTTTAAATAAAATAAAATGAATATTACACACTCTTAAAAAGACATATTTCGCACCGCACAGGAACGCCAAATGACGGTGATTTTTTCTAATTTTGTTTATATTTTTTGTCGGTATTTACAGATAATTGTGAGTCTCTTATTCCCTCTTTGTACATACAAGGCGCTGACTGTGTAGGTAACCGATTCTATACTGAATTTTCTTTTATATCAGCAAGTTTCTATAAATTTCTACAAAGATAACAACTTTAAAATAATAGAAAGTGCTTATTGCACCGACTATTTTGTGATTTGAGTTTTAAATTTTAATTTTTTTAAATACTTTGATTTTTTCGCTGGGGCGCAAGATTGCTTTTCGAACGGAAGCGCCCACTAGGCGCGCGGCTGTTCTTTCAACAGTCACTCAAACGGAGGGTAACAAGATTTTTATTAATTTTTGATCACAAAGTAAATAATTGAATGTGTTCGAAATCCTTTTAAAAAATTTCAATGGTTATATAAAATACAAAACTGAGAGGAAAAAACCAATAGAATTTTCGTTAACATTTCCCTCTATTTTGCCAGTTCTGTCACTAATTTAAAAAATAAAAATACACAGACAAACAAGAACCTTCCGTTCTTTGTTGAATATTTTTCGAAATTTAAATTGTTATCTTACTGTGAACGAAAACGTGTTTTCTTTTTGAAAAAATAAAATAAACAAAAAATATATGAAAAGAAATTAAGTAGGAGCCTTGTGAAGTACACATAAATAAATTGAAAAGGAAAAAATCTCAGAGATCAAATAGAATACAAAAACAGACTAAGATGGAAATAAGAACCACGCGATTAGCATATTGAACAAAAAATGGGAAACAACGAGTCGAATAAAGTAAATGGACTAATTGCAAAGGACTAATTTAAATAAATCAAGCTTTCAATGGAACGATACTAATTTAAAAACAACTCCTCAACAAGCACAATCGATGCTATTTTTGTATGATTTTCATTCAACTAAAAAAATACGTTGTATTTTTGTTTATATTACTAATATAAAGCGATACTGTGGAATGAAAATATTCGAAAATTGGTTGATTCGATAAGTAAATATTAGGGAAAGACCGATCAAATTATATTTTCCGTATTAGCGTAAAAATGCAGACTTTACGACCTTTTCTTTAAACAGTTATTAACCTTTCCTCATTTAACGGATAATAATTAACACTGATCATTTGTTTAGGATTTTCAAAAGAATTTTGTCGAAGATACGCTTATTATAAAGAAAAAAACAATTTCATTATTTAAGGTCAATAATAATAATAATCAGGTTGTATATTTGGTTTGTGATAAGTGATAATGAAACAACATTTTAGAGTCTTGTTGGATATCTAATTTAATCAAAAAATAATCTTTAACTGGGGGCGTTAAGGTCGGCTATATTTGACGATATAATCGTTTATATAACAAAAATGAAAGGATATTGATGTTAACATGATATCCAACCTTCTAACACTGAAGCTTAATTATGTTTGTTGAACGTTAAATGTGTATTTCGGTCTGGTATGACATCGTATTTGAGTCTGTTATTGGGTTCAAACAGAAACTGTGCGTTAATTTGCTTCGACCACATCAAACGCAAATATTTGTCCCTTTTCTTGTTAACTTTTCTCAATTGTTAATAATGTATACGAGAGAGAAGAAACAACAACATTACAACTATCACTATAGAATTTGTTTTTGTTGTCTTCTATGGCCAAGAATCTCAGTGTTCATGAAGACAATTTCTGTTCTAATTATTATGAAAAATGAATTTCTTTTGTAATAACAGAATAAAATAACAAATAAAGCCCCGAGGATGTTGTAACATTAATATTCATATTCTGATGCACTACATTTATATAGTTATAGTATAGTTATATGTATATAACATTGATAATTATGTAAAAATGAATGAATAATTTTAGAGTGTTTTCAATTGTGATTTATTCACTATGGAAAATTAGCCGACACTCCTTTTTTTATTACATTATTTTCAACAATGTTAAAGTGAATTATATACGCTTGACCCTTTTGAAATATTGTTTTGAGACTGCGACAAAGATGGTTAATCCAAAACTCTGCAGTGTGCTGACATTTTCCACATTCATCTGTTGAAATGAGAAAACCTTTAACAACAGAATATCTGTTTTATATGTGGTCGATTATTATGTAACTCCTATTAGTTATTTTAGCAAAATTAGAACCTAGTAGCTCATTTGGAAGTAAGTTGGAAAACGTTGGCTTTAAACAATATCGCCATTTTCAAAAACAAGCCACACACGCAAAACGTGTTAGAATTACTCAAAGATCCTTCAAACATTGATTTTTTCCATTTTTCTCGATTGCATTCTAGAAAAAATGCGAAATATTTTCACTTGTACTAGAATAAAATGGTAAAAAACGAAAAAAATCAATGTTGGGAGAGTCTTCGAGTCATTTTACGTACGTGAAAATTGCAAAGTTGTTTAAAACGTGCATTTTCCGACCAACTTCCAAATGAGCTACGAGGTTCTAACTTTGTTGAAATAATCTACAAAGATCCCTTACGCATCCGTGAAATTTAAAATATATACCAGGTTAATCACGCCTGGCGATAAATTTTCATAGCAAACTCCCATTATTTGTCGAGCGATTCGAGAACTATTTCAATGATTTATAGGAAAGTCCCTCTAGAACATTTTAGCAAAACTAGAACCCCGTAGCTCATTGTCGGTCAAAAATGATCGTTTTGGACATTTCAAAAAACGAGATAAACACTCAAAACGGTTAAGAATGACTCGAAGAGCCTCCCAACAGTGATTGTTTTTCGTTTTTCACCATTTCATTCTAGAAGAAATGCTGAACATTTCCTCCTGTTCTAGAATAGAATGGAGAAAAACGAAAAAATCAAAGTTGGGAGAATCCTCGAGTCATACTAAGACTTTTTAAGCGTTCTGTTAGTTTTTGAAAATCGTGACATTGTCTAAAACAAGCTTTTTTGACCGACTTTCAAACGAGCTACGGGATTCTAATTTTGCTAAAATGTTCTCCAGTGACCACCTGCAAATCCGAGTCATTCGACAACTAATAAGAGTTTCGTAAGATTCTCCACGTTTAGATCCGACACCTTGTGTGGATAGAAAAGATGCTCTATCGTGCAAAACGGGGTATTTATAATAAAATTTCCGGTGGTTAATTTGATCTATTAAAATGATTATTATAGTAATATTATAGTAATAACATCGAAGCCATTCTCGGTCTAATTTTATTCCAGTGATCTATAATAGTATTTTCTTGGTATCGTTTCAATCCACCTTCTTATCTACGATCTATCAACTGTGCGCTTCTCTAAATATAGCAATATTAGTTTATGTGAATGTAAATTTATAAAAATCATAGTAAAATAGGGATTTTCTTGAGATTTGTTTGAAGTTTGTGAGGAAACGTTTACCGATTGAAACACATTCTTATAATTATCTTTTTTCTATTGTTAGTAGTTATTTTGAACGTAAGAAACCTCCATCTGTGGCTAGGGCGTTTTTGTTAGAAAACTCCACAATTTAATGAATAAATCACAGCTAGAGAAGACAGATGGTAAACATTTTACACGTTTGACCTCCGTTTATCGACAGCTAAATTTAACATTGATGAATTGCGGAAAAACGCGTCCGATTAGATTGAGACACATCGTTTAGTCAATTGGTGGTTTGTTTATTTTTTCTCGTTTAGATAAACATAAAAATAGCATGCTGCAGGTGTCTAGACGGGATACAGACGATATCTGTGGCGTGTCTCAAGGAACCTGTCGCGCCACGGACACGCCGTCGAGCGCTTTTATTTTTATTCAACAATATTATTTTTAAAATGACAATAAAAATTACAATCGAATTTCAGTAATTATTAAAACTGATTTGATAAATATTTGAAGATAAATTATACAGACCACATGTTGATTATCATGACACATACCTGTTTTGATGTTGTTACTAGTACTAGAACTGTTTGAAGGTGTATTGTTGTGATTGGTAATTGTTGTCGTTATTTTGGCGGGCGTTTCCATCTTGGCAGGAACTGGTAAGGGAGCTGGAGTGGACATAGTGGGCATTACTGCTGGCATCATTAACGTTGACATTGTCAGCATCTTACCGGAGTGTCCACAAAATCGTTATTTATCTTGAAAAAGTTCCAGTTATTCTTCTTTTTCTTCTTCTTATTATTATTATCGGTTTTGTTTAGTAAAATATTTTGTTTAATTATATTTCTTCTTTGATGCAGGTACGTAAATCTCACTGTATTGTTACACCATTTGAAAAATCTAAATCGACATAATTGTTGATCGCATAAAAGTTTCTTCTTATTATTATTATTATAATTATTTTGTAGTTTGTTCTTTGAAAATTGTCCGATAAACGGACTGAAGCGCGTGCCTTAACGCTCAGATGTAGCGTGGCACACTAGCCGGTTGGCCCGCTTCTTGAAGACTGGTTGACGCGCGCTTGTTTCATGCCCTCGTTGAGGGTGGTCGTATATCTATCTATATATATATATATATATAAATATATTGTAGGGAAGAGGGCGCGGACGCTACACTAGCCGTGTTATCACGAATGGCAGGCGACTCCAACTGCAGTATCAGGCTACCCGGCGGTAGCGGTGGCGGCGGTGGCGCTTTCCTGCGCGCCACTTGCCAGTCGGATGGCGCGCGTCTCAACCCCGACCATGCCACCGACGTCGCCACCGCTTGGGGCCGCATCGTCGGACCCTGACCCACTGCAGCGCTTCAACTACCCAAATCCAAACGCACATACATACAACATCCTCTATATGAACTAGGTATTCGTATATTAGTAAAAACCTAAAAACTAAAACTTGAAAGTTTCACAAGTTTTAAGTCAACGAACTTGGTTTTTGCCAATTAGAATTAATAAAATCGAAAGACCAACGTTTATTGAAAAAGTATTTTGACAAATTGCAATGTTGTTGTGGTAAATAGGAGATGTTAGATGCGATTTAAACGAGATTCTGGTATTGTGCGGCTGATTCCACAGCATTGTCACATTCATACAATTACATATTACATACTCCTAATGCTCTACAGAAGGGAATCCGCTTAGTGTCAGACGTCACACTTGCCTTTCAATATACGTAAAACTGATGACAGAATACATGTCATTTTCCGATGCGTGTTTGATAAATTTACATACAATTCATCTTGAATTCACATCAACCGGCGAACAATTTGAACAACGATTATTATTAACATTTTCCGATTAAAACTCCTACAGGTTGTAATCTTGACGCTGATTAAGCCAAGGTAAAATGTATACATGTACACCCATATATGTAACAGGTGGCCGGTACACGACTAGGCATATCTTCATGCGCATAATTAAGCACGTTCGGATTATACCCTCCAACTTATCTTCAATTTGCACCATGCGAATAAAATGCCCTATGAATTTTTTTTAGAAAAAAATCAATACCCGACAATTTCTCATCGTCCACAAAATTTATAGATAAATACATCCGTACAAATATAACTATATGTTGGATATAAACTATTCCATATACCTAACATATTTTTTATGTAGTACATCAAGTTTAGTGTCAATAGCGAAATATTTAGTGATAAGTTTTGAGGAAAAAAATTGATAAAAAGCACCAAAAATATGTGACGTTCGAATGAAAACGGCATATCAAAAATTTTATAGGTCTGTAGAGATCTGGCGTCTTCAATTCACATTTTGTGCGTACTCCAGAAATTCTACCCCAGCAAAACCAAGTTTCGACGACGACAATTTCAATTACATAAAGTAAATATTTTTATAATATACGTTTACAGTTTTTATACAATTTACATTTCGTTATTTTAATTGGCTATTGTATTAAACTGTATATTTACAAGATGACGATAGGAAAAAATCCTAACATTAGTTCTACTCTAGCAGATTTTACCGTCCGATTAAATTTCGCTGTAATTCAAAATTTTTAATATGAAAACACATCAATTTTGATACTAAATGTGAACCGCTACAACAGCGATTCTCAAACCATAGGTCGCGAAACGTTCAATTATGATATTTCGAAAAATTCTCGAGTGTGGATGAGGACTTCCTCCCTTAATCCCAACGGCCTGGGTGCTTTTAACAAAAATTTGCCTGTACTCTCTCGACTAGAGAGAGAATATTATTTGGGTCGCGTGTTCAAAAATTTGAGAAACGCTGGGCTACAACACTGAAATTGAACAGGATTGGATCTATTCAATTTCAAACCTTTTTTACGATTACGAATTTGCGCAACTCTTAAAACGAATTGATCGAAGAAAATACGAAATTGTTTGATAAAAATAGATTATCTTGTTGCAGTAAATTTTCGATTTCCCAATAACCCGTAGATTATTCAAAAATCATTATTGGAAGAAGCGGAAGAAATCCACCAACTTTTCCAATTTGTTATGTACGTATGTAAAATACACAAAACGGAACCCCCAAAGACATTCTACCTTGTACACGTTATTTCAGAGTATATTTAACAGAATTTCTGATAAATTTCGGGTAAATATGACGACCGCTGATCCGCCATATCGATCGGCACCATGATTTTTTTTTAAGAAACAATCGTCTATTCGTGGTCGATTGTCATGGTTCCATATTAAACTATTAATTCAATTTTAATTCGGATATTTGCAAAAGTAACAGTTTCATTAATTTCGTCTATTAACGTAAAGGAAAAGTATTTCTATTTAAACAGCAACTGAAATCATTTAATTCGTCGTATGAGCGGTTCAATTTAACGATGATGAGGGGACTTTAAGAGGATTCACTCAAGATATACATTAAAGATATTAGTAATTGCTTTCATCGTTTTCTATGTATATACATATATAACATACGTATACCGGGTGAGTCACCTGAAACGAAAAGTTCTTATGGCAACTCCGATTATTTGGCGAGCGATTCGAGAAATATTTCAAAGATTTATAGGGGGGCCCCAAAGAACATTTAAGCAAAATTAGGGACTTGTAATTCATTGGGAAATTTGTCAAAAAACCCTTTATTCCAACGATGTCGCGATTTTCACTCACTGTTTATGCCAATTTACCCCAATATGCATTTTACCCCGGTTTTACGTGACTTTTATTATTTTTACATTAAAAGAAATCAGAATAAACAGAATTTAGGTAAACAATTGTATTCTGTTAAGTTAAAAATAGTAAACAACAGACAAATTTACTCACACTAGATTCAGTCATTTTTTCCACGATCGATCTCTATAACAGCTTTTTTTCAATTTTCCAAGGAATTATGAGCCATTCTTAAACGTTTTGCGTGTTCAACTCAAAACGAGCGTTTTCTGACCAACTTCACAATGAACTACAAGGTCCTAACTTTGCTTAAATGTTGTCTAGGGAACCCGCCCCCATACAAATCCTTGAAATACATATTTTTCGATCGCTCGCCAAATAATGGGAGTTGCCATAAGAACTTTTTGTTTTGGGTAACTCACCCGGTATACTTTATACTAAAATTTCACTGTTATACATAACAATTTATTCAAAGATAAATTTAATTATCTACACAACTTTGCTTAGAATGTATTAAATTGATTATAATTCAATAATATTAAGATGCCATTATGTTATTATAATAAATATAAAATTATAGAGTAGAGATGAATATTCGACAGGCAACACAAATTGTCATCCAGTTCATCTTTTCGATTTTATACAGAATGTTTCAATTAATGGTAAACGCTACCGGAGCATCGTTCCGGTTCAATTAAATTTTTTTTTATCGGTTCGATTTCGGTTCTCGTTCCTGGAAAAATAACGTTTTTTTTTTCGGTTTTCGGTTTACAGTTCAGTTTCAAGTGAGTAATTTACAAATTTTTAGACATTGCCCAAAACGATCGTTCTTTGACCAACTTCCAAATGAGCTACGAGGTTCTAATTTTGATAAAATGGTCGCTAGATACCACCCTAAAAATCCTTGAAAATGGGAGTTGCCATAAGAACTTTTCGTTTTAGGTTAATCACCCGGTATTACAAATGTTTTTCTGTTTTACTATACGTGAAAAAATTCCGGCTAGTGTTTGACTTATTTCTGCCAATATTAAATACAAAGAGAAAGAAACAAAAATAAATAAAACAAAAACTAAAAGTTGCTGATTTTGTTAAAACAAAATGAAGTATAAGGATAGTAGATATGTAACTAATTTTAAAATTTGTTTTTGTACTTTTCAGTTAAATAATAATTTCTTTATAGAATGCTAATTATTAGTTCTAAGATCGTGTTTAGTGCCCTGAAGCATTGCTGACTCAGTTCCTTGGTAGTGAGGAAAAGGGATTGGAAGAAAAAAAGAAAAAAAAGAAGACCGTGTTAAGCGGTGTGCTTGAATCGAAAAAAAAAACCGTTTTTGTTTTCGATTTAGCTCCGGATTTTGCTCCGGTCAAAATTTCTTTTAATTTCAGTTTCAGGTTCAGTTCCGGTTCGACGCCCTGATTCTAACAACAAATACGTTGACGTACTTGTTGTCTAATCTCAATTAATTAGTTAATTGATTGATTATTTTGTAAAACAAGAATGTTATAGTTTTACAATGTTTGTAACACATAAAATAGCAGAACCAACAAGTTAAGTAGATCTAAACCAATCACTAGATCGCTTCAATTTAACATTAGTTTCAGTTTACTGGAGAATATGCAGCGTTGCTTCCCTGCGGTATATACCTTTATTGCTTGGTAAACCACATATAATCTGTGTTGTCCAGTTTCAGTAAATAATGCAGATACTGTTCTATTGCAACAATTTAAGTGTGTACAATGACGAACATATAAAAGTGACCACGTTCTGTGGAAGAGAGTGGCGTTACTGGTATCATTTTATGTATTCGCTAACATGAATGAATAAAAAGGTATTTGATAAAAATAAAATTCGAAAATATAGTTCCTTTTGATTTATTCATTTTGATTTATTAATCGCCCGTCTGAGTTTTTATTGCTTTGATTCTACTATGAGGCGGTGACGTTATCACTCTCTGTAGGGAGTGAAACTCCTTGCTCTGGTTATGACCGTGTTTCAAACTATTCATAATAATTTTAGTACAGCTAAAAAAATATAGGTTCCATCAAAAAGAAGACTCGTTTTAATAATTCTTACCTGCACACTTTTTTATTCTCGCAGGAGCAACAGCGTGACTTGCACGAACTACAAAACGTGATACTCCTCACTCAAGACTTGGTCTCTTTTATATGCCCATCACTGTATATATTTTAATCATTCCATCTTATAATTAGTAATTGTTTGATACATCGATGAAAATTTTAATTAAGAAAAATCGAAGCAGCAATAGAAATGATATTGTAATTTTCTATTCATGGCAATATTTTACACTCTACACTCTACAGGTCAAACGTGCTATTTTTACAGCTGCTTATATTCAGATCGGTGACAAATAATTTATTCTCTACTGGTTGCTATTGTGTTTTGTTAACTTTCCCGGAGATACATAGAAAATCTATAGTATATAAACATTTGAATAGTGAAATTTCCTTACTTTTAAATTTTATCCAATCATATTGAACTGAATTTCCCGAGACTATAACAATGAATATGTAATAAGTATAAAAAGATTTGTGTTATTTACCTTGAACAACCCTCTTTAATCCATTTAATTTAAAAAGTTTACCGTCATTTTTTCCAATTTTAGATTCTAAATAAATATTTAATAAACAAAAGAACCGAATACCGTTCCAGTACAGTGTCCGTCGCTTAATACGATCAAAGATAATATCGTAATTGTATTGTCGTGAAGATAATCGAATCGGTATTTTAATAAACAAAAGAAAAAGAAAGACAATCGAAATTTTGGCGATTACGTTAATTTTTTAGCCTACGTTTTATGGACACTATAAAATTTTGCAGTAGAGCAAATCGAGCAATGGTTCAGTAATTTTTACGTTTATGCAACATAAATAATAGCGCGTAAACGATAGTATAAACTATAATTTAATATAATATCGTAAAATATAGCAGAATGATAATCGTTAATTTTATGTATTTTCATATATTTTCGTCTAATTTGATTGGAAATTTTATTTTTTACCTGTTTCGATACATATTAATAGAGGAACTGTATGTATAAGTTTGGAGTTTTTTTTTATTTTCTTTTATTGAAGAATACGCCTTTGTGTTCTAGTTTTAAAAGCCTTGATCCTATGGCGATTTCTGTGGGCCGAAAAAGTAGTTTCATAGATAGGGAATAGTTATTTATACAAGTGTGTTATGGGGCAAATAAGACGCGAGAGAAAACGTTTACCCACGAGACTTTAGCCGAGTGGAGTAATTTTCTCTAACGTTTTATTTGCCCCCAAGAGTTGCATACAATTTTTATCCAAACACCGGAAACAATACTATAATACTCACGTCACACCCGATACTGACCAATAGAAATGCGTAATTCCTATAACACACTAGTTTGTTATATGGTGATTTATAGATTTTAAATCGGTGTAGTTATGACTTTATACGGTGTTGGATCAATGTTTTTATGATTCTAGTCTTGAGAAGTTCAAAACTATTTTATCGCTGTAACTATAAATATTTGAAAATATATAATGAGAATAAAATAGTCGGGTATTGAGGTTTATTTGTTCTTTGTTTTAAATATTAAATACGATCAATATTTAGCTTTACTTTCGCTTCATTTTAAATCAACACGGTTTTGTAGTGTGACAAAGAGCATTTTGTAATGTTTTCTATCATCGAGTTTTCAAATACCTACACCTATACTGTAACAAACTTCCATCCTTTCAATATTATATTATACGTATTATATTTGTGTTGGGGTAGTATCGCGTTGGTTTTTCCTGTAAACATATAACATCTGCGCTTCGAATACACTTATACATCTATATTTTATATAACTGCGTCTTATAAGACACATGCGCCTAAATTTGATGCAGTTTTTATATTCATGAAGGCGACCCGAAGAAATGGTGACTGATTTTGAAATTTACTATAATAAAAAATTTCCACTTCCTTCCTTTTGGATGTAGCAGATTAAATATAATGCATATGCTAATAAAAAAACGACCGGTACGAATTTTGAATACTTCTATAAATACATACAAAGCGAGTCAAAAGTATAACGCATTACTATAAATTTTTATTTAAATTTTTTTCGAAAAACACCGAGATAAGTCTTTTACTGTATCCTAAGAAAAAGCGAAATTTAATGAGAAAAACGGAACAAATCAATGTAAAAAAGCACTGACTTCTAAATGTGTTCTTTTCCCGAAATATTCTCCAGGAGCCACCCAACAAGCCCTTGGAAAAATGTTCGAAACCAACATGAATCGCCATAAGAACTGTCCAGTTTTGACAGGACAGTATTTATTCTCATTATAATCCTCATAATTTTTTTTTAGTTTATCCGGAATATTTACTTTCAGACTTTTAATCGTTTATTATTCTACCGAATCGGGATGTTCGTTTAAAACTTGACGAAACGATTTTCAAGACAAAACAACATAAAATTCGCATTTACTAACGCTGTGCAGGCAAGGAAAGCCGGCGTTTTCCGTCGGAAAACTAGAACACCCACGTCTCTATGAATTATTCTTTAACTTCTTAAGATACGGTTTGTTAACAAACTAATATTATCCGGGAATCTCCGCGAATTCAATCTTTTATACCAGTCAATTTTCTATTTATATGTAATTTTCGTGAAATATACGTGAATACTTTCAATATATCCTCAACATGAATAAGGAATATTTCAAATTTAATCGAATCTTTTCAACAATTTGTTTGATGTCTGAACAGGACCGGGTTTAAGATTAGAGAGAAACTAAAGGCATCTATAGTTCAAAGGATACTTTGTTAGAGCAATGTCAGAATTTGAAAGGATGAAGCTAAACTGTTGAAGGTAAGAACATGTTATCAGTTTCTCGTAAAAGAGAAATGTGTGCCTGTCTGTTACTTTGACATTTGAACAATAATGGTTGACACGATGAACGTTAGCCCAATATCAATA
>JAZBGW010000670.1:0-22071 GCA_037464815.1 Mylabris variabilis | reverse complement strand
TGTAGAATGCAAGGGAGTAAAACGGAAAAATAAACGTTGAGAGGGTGTCCGGCTCATTCTTATTCTTAGTTGTTTTATGTGTTTGGCTCATCTTTGAAAATCACAACATTGTTCAGAACAATCGTTTTTTGACCGACTTCTAAACAAGCTGCGAGCTTCTAATTTTGCTAAAATGTTCTCTAGAAACTCTCCCACAAATCGCTCGCTAACTAATAGGAGTTTCATAACAATCGACCACATTTAGACCCGTCATCCTATATTACAAACCGGCTCAGTTTTTCGAGCCTTACGTGTAGGGCAATTAAATTACAGCCTGTATACGGTAATCTATTCAAAATGTCTCCGATTGACATTCACGAAAACTTTGATTGTCTCTACATCTGACAAAACATTCAACGCTTGTCAGTTTATGAATATTTCCATAATAAACGATATAATAGAACAAGTTTACTATAGTTTCCGTGTTTTATTAAAATTACCGGAAACATTAAAACAATATCCTCTTGCATAGACAATAAGTTGAAATGATTATGTGTTCATTGATATGGAAGATTCAATATTATTATGGAATAAACATTGTATTTGGTTCACGAATTATGAAAATTGTATTATTACCATTATTAATAATAATAATAATCAAACAAAGCCATTTCATTTCAAATATACAAAATTCATAATTTTGTTAATCGAAATCTAGTCATATCTTTTAAAAATTAATAATAAAGAAAAAATATCCAAGTGTGGCGTGAAATTATTCCAGAATAATCAAAATGCATGAAGTATTAACAATGTAGACCATAATTACAATATAATGTTGCATGAAACTTGAGGGAATAAGAAGGAAAAAAAATGTATGTGTATGTGTATAACGGCCGCAACATGATATTAACTTTTAAAATACCAACTGGCGACTGAAGTTTGTATAAAAAGCTCTAAATCTTTTTTGCTTCTTCTTCTTCTTCTTCTTCTTTAGTTGTTGAAAAACAACATATACTAGTTATACTTAAATACCTACAATAACACTATTGATTTGAATCAAGTATTGTTGTCTTGATGAAGAAAAAAACGGTTCAATTTAAAATTTCCATTACTAGAAAGTTATTGCTGTTAAAGAATTGAGTGGTGTTTTAAAAAATTCAGATAGATATCTATTGCGTGCTTTCAATCAACCACGTCAGCGGTTATGCTTTTTCGGAATCCGTTCAATTTCCACATTTTTTAAATAAACAATTCCTAATATTTCTACAGATAGGTTCCCCACAAAAAAAAATGTAGAATTTTAGCCAACCCCTATTATTAATCTAATGAAAAGTTCACCTCAACCACCAGAACCGGCTTCATCCAAATGACAGTAATTGTTATTTCCACACAAATCACCTAATGCACCCTATTCTATAACGATTCTATTCCTTGAATGATTTGGACGATTGGACGATTCTATGCCTGTGCCTTTTTTTTGCTTGCGGTTCTCGTCTCCTTTTGAAAACATCAATCTAAAACTGAACGTCGACGATTTTAAAAAACTAATGCGTATTTAAGTATAAGTTTATACAAATTCTAACGTTTTATTTCGTTTTTTTTTCTGTTTGTGTGTTACAGGTGCCGATCCATCCATTCAGCCAATGATGGAGTCTTCTTGCAGTGTTGGAATCAAATATTAACAGCATTACTTGGCCAATTTCGTAAAGTGCTCACCATATTATATAGATTCGTCAGAGATATCAATTTATTTAACTCTTCTTCCTCTTCTTCAAAAAAAAAGAAAGAAATAAAAGCGTTCTGATGGTATCCATCTGTTCGCTAGCTACTAGGTGAGAGAGCTTCGTGACAACAACCAATTGAAGAAATATGATTAAATATTTTATTTATTTAATAAAGCATCTGGTTAATTATTTTAATGAAAAATTCCATTACAAACAGTTCAACTACCTTTGTAATATAGAATTTTTAAAACGCAAATTATTAACGAGATATTGGTTGTTGTTTCATTAATGAAATTCAAAAATGAACAAAAGATAATTTAATGAAGACTTTCTTAAATTTATTATGAATCAAATCACAATTTAAATTTTTAAGTGTTCTTTTTTCGTAGCGGAACGTTTAGATTTAAATTAGAATTAATTATATGATGTTTTGCTTGAATTTTGTGGTTTTTGCTAGATGGTACAGTCAATCAAATCCGATTTCGCCGACTTGACCATTCAAGCTCAACCAATTTGGATTTGGTTCACTATATAATATTCATGGCAGGGCATCGAACCGGAACTGAATCGAAAACCGGAAAAAACGAAATTTAGGCCGGAACGAAATCCGGAGCTGAACCGAAAACAAAAACCGGATTTTTTCGGTTCCAGCATACCATTTTATTTATTTCCCCTTTCCTTCCTTCACCGGAAATTAATGATTTGGAGCTGAACCGAAAACCAAAATCCGAAAAAGCCGTTATTTTTGCAGGAACGAAAACCGGAATCGAATTGTTTTTTTTTTCAATTGATCCAGAACGAAAAACGGAATAAAAAAACAACGGTTTGTAGCCCTGGTTCATGGTTTGAGTGAATTAATGCAACGACATATGGTATTGTTAATTATTTTAAGTACACTATATTAATAATAAATGTTCTAATTATACTCTATATATTGATGAAAGTAATACTCTTAATAATTAATATTAATGATGCTTGAAATATGTAAATAGTTATATTTATAATACGATCAACAATGGTGCTCTGTATATGTGACGACTTTGTAAATAGTAAATGGTCAATAAAGTTTTACATTAACAATCTATCGTAATTTCTAACCATTTATACGAGTCAAGTCAATTTAATCAGACTATAATAACAGCTAAAAATTAGGGCTGTGTGAATAATTCGAGATGACGAATTATTCGAGATGAATCGAATCGAATAGTCCGATTCGATATTCGTTCGATCTGTTCGAGCTATTCGAATAATAACTCGAATGAGAAAGTTATTCGAATCTTTCATATTATTCGATTTATTTGAGCTATACCAAATGGAATTTATAGATACCGTTTATAGATATCAAATTGTATCTATGAACAAAAATATTCGAATAATCTGAAAGGTTCGAATAATTTGGCTCATTCGAATTATTCGAGCTATTCGAATATCGAACCGAATTATAATATTACGATTCGATTGTATTCGGGCGGGATTGGCACAGCTCTATTAAAAATATATTCGTTTATGCTGCTTCTGTTTCGGATTTTTAACAAAACAAATGACTAAATGAGCCTTATACCGTCCGCTCTAATTGGTGCAATAATTAATAATGACTTGTTTTCTATGTTGGCAACAATGACATAGTATACCGGGTGATTCACCTAAAACGAAAGTTCTTTTAGCAACTCCCATTAGTTGGCGAGAGATTCGAAAAATATCTCAAGGATTTGTAGGGCCACACTTGGAGATCATTTTAGCAGAATTAGAACCTCGTAGCTCATTTGGAAGTTGGTCAAAAAACGCTCATTTTGAACAAGGCTGCGATTTTCAAAAACGAGCTAAGCATGTAAAACGACGAAGAGTGACTCCAAGACCCTCCCAACATTGATTTTTTTTGTTTTCCTCCATTGCATTCTAGAAAAAATGCGAAACATTCTCACCTGTTCCAGAATGAAGTGGAGAAAAACGAAAAAAATCAATGTTGAGAGGGTATTTGAGTCATTCTTTATCGTTTTACTTGTTTAGCTCATCTTTGAAAATCAAAATATCGTCAGAAACGAGCGTTTTTTGTCCAACTTCCAAATGAGTGACAAGGTTCTAATTTTGCTAAAATGTTCTCTAGGGATCCTCCTATAAATCCTTGAAATAGTTTTTCATTTTAGGTGACTCATCCGCTATACAGAGATGAAAATCTAAATGTACACGGTTCGTGTGAAACTCTTACTAGTTGGCGAGCGATTCGAAAAATATTTCAAGGGTTTATAGGAGAGTGTCTATAGCTCATTTTCACAAAATTAGAATCCAGTAGATCATTTAGAAATTGGTCAAAAATCGCTAGTTTCTAACGATGTCGCGTTTTTCAAAAACGCGTTATACACGTTAAACGACCTAGAATGACTCTGGGATCCGTCTAACATTGATTTTTTTGTTTTTCTCCATTTTATGTCGGAGCGGGTGAGAATGATTCGTATTTCTTCTAAACGAGAAAATCAATCTTGGGATGGTCTTTAGGTCATTCTTAATCGTTTTACGTGTTTAGCTCGCTTTTCAAAATCATGACCTTATTCAAAACGAGCGTTTTTTGACCAACTTTCAAATAAGCTACAAGGTTCTAATTTTGCTAAAATGATCTCTAGACACCCTACCATAAATCTTTGAAATAATAGGAGTTTCACATGAATTGGGTACATTTAGATTTTCATCCCTGTGTACACTGACTGTCCTAATTCGGTTTGTATTACAAGCGTAAATGTCCAAGTTTTTTTTTTGAACTAGTCGGTATGTAATTTTTTAAAATAAAACTATCCATGTACTATATCGATATTAATAAATCACCACTAGTCAACGCGGTAATTTATATCAAATCACTAAAATCAAACTTGTTAATTTCGTTTTAAGCTTGGAAAAGCTTTTCCATGCAACTATAATATCGATTTGACATTTTCGTTCGTGGCATATATTTGTATTTAAATTTTCCATCGTTTGCACTCCCTTTCTGTATTTTAAAATATATTACAAATAAATATTAAAAGGAAAAATCGCTTACAATAGGGTGGTGATTTTGAAATTGCAACGTTTCGTATAACAATTTGCCTAACAAAACGCCAACGGAAACGGAACAATACTCAATAAACAATCGAACTTAACGCTGTTATTATCGACCGAAACAATAATGATAATAATAATAATAATATTCAGGTCTTCAACGATATTGATGTAAATTTCATCAAATTCAGCGTAAAATATTTAATAGAGAATTTGAATAAGAACAATGGTGGTATTATTAAAAGATTCCATTAAATATTTAAGTATTCAACTGTAGAGTAATGAAATTCTATAGTTAGGCATACAACACACCGAGTCGACCAAGACTGCCTAGACGGCGTATATAATAATATACGGTAAGTTTATAGAATAATTCAATTTAAGCGTTAGTGTGATGTTTCATTAGTCGTGAAGATTGTTAGAGATTTAAATTTGCAAACTCCACATCCGGCTGATGATAATAATGATGATGATGATGATGATGATGAGGATGACAATGATAGTGATAAAATGATACAAAACGAATTTGGGTCAAGTGGTAGATCTAAAGTTTAAATTGTCGCATCTAAACTTGAAACAAGTTAAGGGTGAGAGCGAACGAGTGAGAGATAAGGGGGATTTTTCTTTTAACTAAAAAGAATTCAACTATTATTCATTCGCTCGTTTATTGTACTAACCTTACAAATTAATTTCAAACCGGGAATACAAACAGATAAAAACTTTGAAAATTGGCTGCTCGAACACAAATGCTAGAACATCAATTGCCGTCTACTATACAGACATTTTCAATGTTTTATTTAATTTTAAAATAGAAAATATTATCGTTTTTATCGTGTACTATTACTAACGGAAAACTTTATAAATTTTTTAAAAGGATACTAACTCTAACAATAAGTAAAGAGAATAAATTACAACTAAATATTTAATTAAAGTTATTCTACTCGTAAATAAGCCGTATACGCTTTTTATTAAATTTTACTGCATCATAAGACGGTGGTTTCTATTTTTTCTCTACTACCCTTCGAAATGTAAAGGGTTTATTTCTTACAATTTTAATGACTCCAGTCTAAAACCAAAAAAACACAAAAATCTCGTTATTCATTACGAGATTAGCTTTGATGTTAATTCATTGTATATATCGTTGTAAAATTCAAGTACTATTCCACGTGGTGTGCATGACTTATTTGAGATCTCTATAATGAACTTGGATAAGTAGCTTAAAGGCTCCGATGATGTTTAAATAATTAACGTTTAGAATCCGTATTAAGGTCCACATTGTTGAATGCAATTAGAAATTCTATTTAATATTTGTTATGAAAATGGCATTATTTATTCATAATTTCATACAATATATATGTTTAATATTAACAAAAGACGCTTTTCTTTAATCGCTTGTCTCTTTTAAAATTTGAAATAGAAGAATTTGCATCGCAAATCGTCCAATGCAGATATACCTAGACGATATGTAGACTGGTAATACAAATATAAATGATAACGTTTTGTTTTTGCATAATAATTTACATTTCTAGTTATAATAATATGAAAATAATTTAATAATGTGTTGACATTATTTTAACCGGGTTCTGAATTGTCATCATTGTCGCTATTTTCCTGTTGCATGAGTTTCAACAATAATGTCCCTATTTAGTTTTTATATTTTAATAAAGGACTATTTATAATCCATTTTGGTCTTAATTAAATTTAAGCACGCACACTACACACAACCTGTATGGAAATCCATAATCATCGTCAACTTTGTTAATCACGTCTTGTTTTAATTACCCCAAAGAAAATAAGAATATTTGTAAATTAAGTAGATACAGCTTAGAATAGTGTTTTTCAAACTTTTTCTGGCTACAGACCTGTTAATTTTTGATAAAATATTCGTAGTGGGTCGAAAAATTCCCATTACGGATCTATAATAGTATATTAAAAAACGAGTTTCAAAAGTTGACAATTCCTGCACGAGACCAAGTTTAAAAAACGAGCGCCCCAGCGCGAGCTTTTTAATGGTCGAGTGCAGGAATTGAATTCTGAAACGAGTTTTTTTATACTATTTTTCCTATTTGCACCCATTTGAACTCTTATTTTAAAAAAATAAGTTCATGAAATTTAAGGAATTTTCTAGTGGTTGGTATTACTTGCATGACAACTAGAAATTCAATTCATATTTCAAATGTTCTTTTGTTCTTTTTGCCACTTGATTTTCTAGGTATTTTTTTTAAGAATTTATGATTTTATTAAAAAATAAGGGATGGTGACGTTGCTTTATATTTTTTATTAAAAACATAAATTATTGTCCTTGTTTGACAACTGTCATATGAATTTAAGTGGCAAGCGGTCATCGACCAACTCCGAAAAAATAAATTATCCTAGATATATTTTTTATGTCAAAATAACTCTATTTCCAACGCAAAATAGGAAAAAAAATTTACGAACTGGTGGTTGAAAACGCTGATCTAGATAAAATTGCTTTTCTAGAATTTTTGAAAATAGAACAAATTCACAGTAACTTTTGGAAATTGCACCATATTGCAGAAAAATATTTTTCTCTTGAAGATTAAACTATACAGTTGAGAAGATTCTAAAATAATGCAAAATTTTTGATGAAAATCTTGAAATTTTTGAAATAAAAATGATGAAATTGAAATCTTGTGTTAGGGTCAAGCAAAACCGTGAGTTTTCTTTGATTTGAATTACAATTCGTCATGAGAATATTAACATTTTAGATCAACATTTTCTATTAGGATCCTATAGATTATGAGATATTTTTGAAAATGTTTATCAAAATTATGAAATTTTGGACTAGAAGTGCAATTTCCTTCAAGAATTGCAATTTGGTTACAAACTTGGATATTTTGGATTAAAGATGCTCACTATTTTATATCAAAATCTTATGAAGCAATGTTAGGCCTTCGAAAAGAACAAAATTTCGACTGTCTTTATAAGATCCTAGTGCAAAGCTACAAAAAATTTGCACTTATAATCAAAACTTTTAGAAATTCACATGATCTTTAACAGACATTTTTGAAACTGAAAATCTTTTTCGAGTACCGTTGAATGATAATTTTCAAAAATCATAATTTGTGTCGCCAAAAATTCTAAAGTGCCTTTTCAACCCCAAAAATGTTCTAATTACAGACGTTTTCTTTCGAATTCTCATAATAATTAAAATCATCAGCTAAAATTAAAAATCTCAAAAAAAAATGAGAAGCTTAGCTCGAAAATCGACTAAAAATGTCCAAATTACAACCTTTTTTAACACTTAAACTAAAAACAAAGTAGACTAAAATTTTTTCAAATTGTCCCCTCGTCCACAGTTCAAGACCATTTTTTGAAAACAATAAGGCGAAAATGACTTAGGATTTAGGTTAAAAATCTAGCCTACATTTGCAGCTGTTGTTGCAACAATGACGAAAGTATCTAAAGTTAAGACTTAAGCTCAAAAATTATCCTCAAAAAAAGAGTAAGTATCAAAATTTGGGTCTCTGTACGATTTAGTACGATTTAGTAGCAAAACTCGTTGAAAATTATCATCTAGGATTAGAAATATATAATTTTCATTCTGTTTTAACGACTTAACAGTAAAATTGCAATTAGAAGTTGGAATAAAAGTTCAAAATTCAGCTCTAAAATGATCTCCTTTCAAATAGCAAAGTTTTCCAAAAGAATTGATGATTTAAGATAAATATTGTCTCAAAATCTAGTCTTAATCTTAAAAAGCAACCAAAAGTTTTTCTCCCCTATTGATTATTAAGACTTCGCCTTAAATCGAGCTAAGGCTAGATTTACGCTCATTCGGGTAATGGTCCATCCATGTGCGGGTTCCCACTCAATATCTGTAAATCCAAGCTTAGGTCGATTTAAGCCAAGGTCTTGCTAAGGCAAGATTAAGTGGGAGAAGAGAAACCGAATTATCTCTTTTAGCGTCTGATAAGAAGCGTAAATCAGTGTTTCTCAACCAGTTTTGAAGCGCAGACCTGCAATAATTTGTTCGATAGCCTTTTAAGGACTGATAATCTATACTGAAAAAAAAACACGAATATGTATTTCTAGTGAATTAGAATATGTTTATTGCGGACTGGTAGATTGAGAAACACTGGTCTAGAGCTAGAATATTTGGAGCTTTATTTTTAATCTACAATTAAACTAATTTATATGCATACATGTAGTCGTTTAATAAATGTGGATGAGCTTTATCAAGACTACTCGCTCTCTGCAATAGGCTTAGCTTATAGCGTAAATTTTGTAATATTATATCCCAACCACCATTACTACCACCGCCTAGTATTACATTGATAATAATCGTAATATTTGATAAGAAAAAAAATCGAATTGCTTCTGTGCTTAGTTTAGATAAAAGCAACATTTAAACCACAAACGTCACATCGGCATGACATCAGATGTTTATAGAAAATCATAAATCAATATATAAACGTTATTTTGTGTCTTTCTACGAGCACATTCGTGATCCAATATCAAATTTGCACAAGATGCCGTCAAATTTATGAAGCACTTTCGATGTGTGTGCGTGTATGTGTGCCACCATCTGCGTTTGTGACCTTACCGTTCTGATAAAACATTAAAGGAATGCTATCAAAAGAGAATCTTAAATTTTAGACTAGATCTGAGGAGAAAACTGAACAAATTTAAAATTCCCATCGAACTAAACAAATACCTATTAATTATTAAATAATAATCATTAATATAGAAATTTATTCATCATCTGCACGTTAATAAACGTATCTTGGAGGTATTCCAGTAGGATTACAGCAGCATTATTACGGAATACCTTGTTACAGATAGTTCACATTCAAGTGATCTGTTATCATAACTTACAACGTACAGTAGAACTATAAGAGAAAGAAAGAAAGAAACAGGAACGAATGTTGTAAGTAAGAGAGTACTAGATGCTAGAAGATGAGATCGCATCTTCAACAATCTTGCAATTATAAATCATTTTATCAACGTTAAAGTAAATTGTTTTCCACCAGTTTATTAGTTGGATCGTTAAAATAACATCAAAATGATTAATTTTACATTTGCAAAAATCCATTCAATTAGAAAACACTTTTATCGTTGATGCTCTTTTATATGATAGTGCCTCAGGATGAAGACGGTATACACGTTTTAATCAAGTTCTACATACAAGATTTAAATCTAAGAAACGGAAAATAAAAACTCACCTGTCAAGGTAGCTTTATGCCCAACTGGCTTGGATGTCAAGGCGTTGTCTTGGATAAATCCAGACCGTATCCACATACTGAAACAATAAAATTTTACAATAAAGCCGGGATTCGTTCGTATTCAAATAAAACGTGCAGTTATTGTATAGCTCAATTGTAGATAGGGATCGAGACCGTGAGTTGTGTAAAGATATTTTTAGCAAATTACAATATTATCATAAGTATACTGTATAGAAATACGTTCGTTAATTGTGACAAGATAGTGATTACAATCTTAACAATATACGTATCTCTGAGACGGAGTATCCTTGAGACAAAACGTTATCTTGTGATAGTTTACAGAATACAAATTGCCGGACTATAAGACAAACAACAACAACAAAATTGTATTACACGACCGAATGTAATGAAGTTTTTACTAGATGTATATATGCATCATGTGGTTTTGTTGTTGTTTGTTGTTATTGTTTTACCTTCAGTCTCGTTAAAAATAAAATAACCAACTCTCTCTCGTTACACATACATACCGTAGATTGTACTCTTTATATTGTTTCATTCTTTTGTAAATTACGAACATGAGAATTTTCAATTTATTATTTTTTATTATTTCATTAAAACGTACACAGTTCGTCTTTAAGTAGCCTGATTAAATCAGAAACAACAAAAAGAAATGACGAACGTCAACGTTCTAGAAGAAGAATTGCCAATTTTACCAACAAAACAAAAAACACTTTGCGGTTTCCAATGAGAGTAAAAGTTGTTACTTTATCGTTTCAAAGCTAAACAACTTTCCAGTGTGCACACACTAATGAGGTGAATATGTCCAGGATCGGACCGTTGACTTTAACAGCCCTGGACTAACACCGTCTGACTTCCTACCCAATTAGTTAGGGTCAGTTGTGGCCATTTTATCAAAAAAACCTGTTTTCTATTTCAGGTTTATCAAATCGAATATAGTGAAATAATAATCATTAGGCTGATGTTTGAAGTTTAATCGAATATTATATGTTATTATAGCAACTTTAAGAACACGACTCGGCAGCCTCGCAACTCTTATTACGACGTTAATCTTTTTTTTCAATTTTCAATTTTCCCAGGGCAATAAACAAGTTTTTCTGTACTAGAAGTGTTACAAGCTTTATAAATCTCGTTACAAGTGAAGAATTTTCGAGAATTATTGAGTTTTCAAGAATTATATTTTTTCTTGGATAAGCTTCCAAAATGTTAATCTTTAAAAATTGTGCTGAAAATCTTAAATTCGTATTTTTCCGTTTTTATTAATTTTCCGGAAAATTAATAAGTTATCGGAAAATTTCTTGAAAACTGGGAGAGCTCTGTCAATTTTCTATAAATGCTCAAATTTTCATTACAAACCAATCAATACAGGCTGAGTTATGGTCGAAAATATGAAAAAAAATGCTCCAAAATGTTCGTCTATAATTTAGGATTTCCCCAAAATTTACAAAACAGAAACGACCTTATGATGTGCCTAGAAATGTTCTTTCTAAAGCGCTATTACAAGTTTCTACCTCAAGAAACAAGCGAAAAATCGTACCTCTTTTAGAGCATTGTGAAGATAGTGGACTTTACTCTACACAAGACACCCTCTATCCCTATGTTACATAGACAGTTTCTAATATATTTTTGATTTTAATTGTTTTTATTTTGATTCTTTTGAACACTGCCTAAATCCGCCCCTGAGTATGTCTCTCTCTCGCTCTCTACTATTACCTGCACAATAGAATTTTTCCATTATTTCCATCAAAAATCTGTGCTACATCTGTCTATAGAATTTTAATAGATGCTTCGATAATTGTCGAATTGTAGGGAAAAGATTGATTCGATGATAGTAGTATAGGTACCTATGTAACCCATCCAATTGTAGTCGAATACGTTTGGCAAAACTTGGGGGGGGGGGATTATAGAAACATGATGCTGGATGTTGTTAACAAATTGGGAAAATAATTTTAAAAGCACGCATTCATTGCTGTTGGCAAATTGGAATAATATTTTGTCTGCATGAACACAATTTTGTTGTTCTATATTCCATTATGAAAAATCTGGTTTTTATCAAAATTCAACTGTACTTTACTTATTTGGATAGTTTTTGACAGTTGAAGTTTATTTCAAGAATGAACTCTAGAACTAACCCAATATGAAATTTAAATGACTGATTTTTATCGTATAAATGACGCTATTTGTTTAGTCCGCCGTGTCTAATATTGTTAAGAAGATGCTATCGGATCGAATAGCTTAACTATGGTGGAAGATCACGGCTGATATACGGACAACTTGTATTTATCATACATATACATAAGAATTTGAATTATTATTTTAAAAAAACTTTCAACTAATAATAAACCAACAACAACGACAAGTCAAATTCATTGATAATTGCAATTAGAACTTGGAATAAAAATTCAAAATTCAGCTCGAAAACGGAAGAAAAATGACCTTTCAAATAGAAAAGTTTTCATATAATGTTCCAGAATCTAGCCTTAAACTTGAAAAGCAATTAAAAGTGTCTGAGGCCCCTTACTTAAAAGCTCTTTTTAGCAAAACATCGCCTTAAATCGAGCTAACGGTAGGTTTACGCACATGTGAGTCGATTTGAGCCAAGGTCTGGCTAAGACGAGCTTAAGTGGGGGAAGAAAGACCGAACCTAGGACGTCTCTTTGGCGACTGATAAGGAGGGCAAGTCAGTGTTTCTCAATCAATGTGTAGTTTGTTTGATAGCTCTGTAAAGAGCGGTATTCTCATCAACAACAACAACAGGTCAAATTTATTGCTAATTGCAATTAGAACTTGGAATAAAAGTTTAAAATTCAGCTCAAGATTGAAAAGAAATGACATAATAATCACCTTTCAGATAGCAGTCTTCCATATAATGTTTCGAAATGTAGCCTTAAACTTTGAAAGCAATTAAAATTGTCTAAGGCC
Source organism: Mylabris variabilis (assembly GCA_037464815.1). Taxonomy (NCBI): domain Eukaryota; kingdom Metazoa; phylum Arthropoda; class Insecta; order Coleoptera; family Meloidae; genus Mylabris; species Mylabris variabilis. The sequence continues at coordinate 9,215 of JAZBGW010000670.1, read as the reverse complement.
CAGTTTTTCTTCCCTTACTTAAACTCTTCTTAGCTAGACCTCGCCTTAATTCGAGCTAACAGTAGATTTACGCACATTTGGGTCAATTTAAGCCAAGGTCCTGCTAAGACCTTTTCAAATCGCTACCTGCAGTTTGTTTGATAGAATTGTAAGGACGGGTAATTTAACCATCAATTACAACAGATCGAATTTCTTGCTAACTGCAAATAGAACTAGTGATAAGAATTCGAAATTCAACGCAAAAATTGAAGAAAAATGACCAAATGATCTTTCAAATAGCAAAGTTTTCCAAAAGAACTGATGATTTGGAACATATAATCTTACAAAATATACCCTTAAACTTCGAAAGCAACTTAAATTACCTAAGGACCGCTTTTCTTTCCTTACTTAAGCTCTTTTTAGAAAAGCTTGCCTTGAATTGAGCTAACGTAGGTTTACCCATAAATGAGTCGATTTAAGCCAAGGTCTTCCTAAGACGGACATGAGAAGGGGAAGAAAGACCGAGCCTAAGACGTTTCCTTCGCGGCTGATAGGGAGGGTAAGCCAGTGTTTCTCAATCAATGTCGAAGCGCAGACCTGCAGTTTGTAAAACTAAAAGCAACAATAGGTCGAATTTATTATTAATTACAATTAGAAGTTCGAATAAAAGTTCAAAATTTAGCTCGAAAATGGAAGAGAAATGACCTTTCAAATAGCAGTCTTCCATATAATGTTTGAAAATGTAGCCTCAAGTTTTGAAAGCAACTAAGAGTGTCTAAAGCCCAGTTTGTCTTGCCTCCCTAAAGTTCTTCTAAGCAAGACCTTGCCTTAAATCGAGCTAACAGTAGGTTTACGCACATTTTTCGAAGCGCGGGCCTGCAGTTTCTTTTCCTAGCCTTGTAGGGACGGGTAATCTAACCATCAACAACAACAGATCGAATTTATTGCTGACTGCAATTAGACCTAGTAATAAAAATTCGAAATTCAACTCGAAAATTGAAGACAAATGACCTAATGGTCTCCTTTCAAGTAGCAAAATTTTCTAAAAGAACTGACTATTTGGGACATAGATTTTTACAAAACATAGCCTTAAACTTAAAAAGCAACTAAAAGTATCTAAGGCCCGGTTTTTCTTTTGTTATTTAATCTCTTCTGAGGAAAATCTCGTCTTAAATCTAGCTAAGGGTAGGGTCGATTGAAGCCAAGGTCAAAGTAAGCTTAAGTGGGGGACGAAAACCGAGCTTAGGCCGTCTCTTTTCGTTTCTAGGGTAGAAGAGTCTTTTTCAAATAATTTCGAAGCGCGGGCCTGCATTTTGTTTGATGATAGCCTTGTAACCTACAACAACAGGTCGAATTTATTGCTAATTGAACCAGTCAATATGTGTGATAAATTGTCGAATTTTCTTTTTGTTCTTAACACTATTCCATCAATTCAGATCGCACTAGGAGAAATTAAAAACATGACACGTTTAATTAAGTTAATCAACATTGAAATGGATGACGTGATCCGTTCAACACCCTTCAGAAAAATTGTCTATAATTAGAACTGGCAATAAATAACAATTATATTGTCGCCAATTTTATAGAGATGCTGTTGTTATTGTTGTTCAGATCGTCGTCATGGTGCCATACCCATCAAGCAAACTACTTATTTGTGATAATTATTCAACAACCGCTAATGCACTTGACTGTAATTACAGTTAATTATTATTTTTTTAATAGTTTTTCCCCCCGTTCATCGCCTTTGATTTGCATCGTTTCCACTGTGTCTGTTCGTACAGTTGTTGTTTTCAACAACGTACAATACAAAATACAATCATATTCAACAACAACAACACATATCAAGATATGTGAAGCGTCGAAGCGAAACATTTCGACAGAAATAAAAACTTTTATCTATTCATAAGGAGAATCTTGCATATTCTCTTGTATTCCGTAGACCTCTTGACCTTACACGTATACAAGAGATGTATAGCCCTTTACAAAACACAAAAAAAAAACACAACTTACATCCAATACCTAGCTACCACTACTACTATAGCGACTACTACAAAGTTGTTTCGTTCGTCTTATCAAAATGTTTAACCTGCCATCTTCTACGTAAATCATTTTTTTCTTCACTGTAAATAGAAATGGGTGCTGGCACCGAATATCTAAAAACAACATCTTTATAAGATTGGAAAATTAAAAACTTCCTTCTATTTTAATATTTCTAAATTTCTAATAAAAAATAATAATAGTAAAGCCGTATTATTTTTGCACTTAAAAATTTCACGCTACATCACCGAATCGATACGGATTAGAGAACGTTTTTCAGTCGTTCGCTAAAATCTGATTATGGTGGATCAACTCAGAATACTTGCACTGGCAAAACAAGAGTCTCTCAATTTTTCCATGTGGATTGTTTTCGTTCACTACAAACCGAAAATGTGTGTTGTTGTAAAGAGATAACAACGATGCCAGAAAATGGCGAAAAAATCATCATCTACCTCTTCAATCCTAGCTTTTTTTTAATGTTAAAAGACTCAAGGTTCACCTTAAACCCACCTATGATTGTCGAGGATCTTGAATGTGTAGTTGTATGGATTTGTGCACCAACCGCTTGCATTTCGATAAACATCTTACCAAATACAAGCTATTAAAGGATGTTTCAACATCGAAATCGATTTTATTTTAAAAATTGTTATGTTAGAAAATTCGTAGTGTTGTATGTGCCCTATTTACAGTAACGGATGATGTTATTGCATGGCATTTTTAGGAAACATTTCCGTAGTTTAAACGTGAAAGTAACATCAACCATATTTATATTTTTTTGAATATATGTATGTTATTATACAAGTAACGTTCCGTTTCGTAGAGCTAAACGTGTCGTTTATGTCGTTTACTGTATTTAAATTCAATTCTATCGAATAAATCAGTCGATTTCGTGTGTACGAGTTGAAGAAGTACCCCATGCAATTCCGTTTGCATTCTTCGTCTCCTACACTGCTACACATTTAAATACGGATACAATTTATCACAGATCGATTTGTCATCTATTCTGGTTACAAAAAAATGGGTGTATGTACGCGAGTTGGAAGTTATATTTCTTTGGCGTTATCAAATAATTGTACAACAGCTTTTGCGAGTACCAAATACCAAGTTCTAAGCTTTTGCGGGAACCAAGTACTAAGTACTAAGCGTTTGCGACTGCCAGATACTAAGTACCAAGCATTTGCGAGAACCAAGTATTAAGTACTAAGTGTTTGCGGGTACCTACCAAGTGCTAAATACTAAGCTTTTGTGGATACCAAGCACTAAGTTCTAAACTTTTGCGAGTACTAAGCTACACTCGCACTCACAAAGGCAATTTCTGAGCTTATGATATACAAGATTTTTGGTGCCGATCTATGTACATATGTAAGTTTTTGTATAAATAAAACTATAGAGAACTCAGAAAGACTAATTTTATCGTAAGTTTTACATTCATAAACCAAAAATGTGAATGTGTGTGTGTGTGTACCTACTGATGTATGCGCGTTGTAAGTTATACTTCTTTGACGTGATCAAATAATTTTACAATAGCTTTTGCGAGTACCAAATACCAAGTACTAAGCGTTTGCGACTACCAAATACTAAGTACCAAGCTTTTGCGAGTACCAAGTATTAAGTACTAAGCGTTTTCTGGTACTTACCAAGTGCTAAATACTAAGCTTTTTTGGGTACTAAGTACTAAACTTTTGCTAGTACTAAGCTCCATTCGTCCTCGCAAAGGCAATTTCTGGGCTTATGAAACACAAGATTTTTGGTGCCGATCTATGTATGTAAATTTTTATATAAACAAAAAAAAACATAGAAAACTCAGAAAGACTAATTTTATCGTAAGTTTCAGATTCATAAACCAAAAATGTGAATGTGTGTGTGTATCTAATGATGTATGCGCGTTTGAAGTTATACTTCTTTGACGTGATCAAATAATTGTACAACAACTTTTGCGAGAACCAAGTACCAAGTACTAAGCGTTTGCGACTACCAAATACTAAATACCAAGTTTTTGCGAGTACCAAGCGTTAAGTACTAAGCGTTTTCTGGTACCCACCAAGTGCTAAATACTAGCTTTTTGATGATACCAAGTACTGAGTAGTAAAATTTTGCCCGTACTAAGCCCCATTCGCATTCACAAAGGGAATTTCTGGACTTATGATATATAAGGTGCTGATCTACATATGTAAATTTTTATATATTATTATTATTATTATTTGTTTCGTGAGAGGTCTTTTCCAGATCCTCCCACCCGAGCTGTGGTTCGTGCCCCACTGTACCTCGGCCTTTAAGGCCTTTTGTACGCTTGTCAGTACGCCTGATTTGGGTTAGCTGTCTTCGCCCAGTACCTAGTCCGGTTCATTTAATAAAGTCCAGGATACTATTCAGGGGAGCACCTTTTATTTCATCCGGAGAGATACATTCCTCTCCCAGATACCACGCTCTGAGATGCTTCAAGGCCTCACAGTAGCATTAAATATGAAGAGAAGTTTCATCCTAAATTTTTATATAAATAAAACAATAGTGTCGGTATATTGCGCGCGCAACTTCTCTTGCATTTGCAAAATTTCACTCGTAATTTTCCACATAATGCAAAAAATGAAGTATAACTTCAGAAAAAAAGACAATTCAATATTCTACATAATTAGGATGAGTTTTTGTAATCAACATTGTAGTCTCGCTATGAAATAGCAAATTAATCATCGAGTTTCCTACACTTAATATTCACTTGAGTGCACGTTAAAGTGCAAGTTGTACAAACTTTTCATATCAATCGAAACCAACCCCCTCATCAAAGCTCTATCAAATGAACGACAGTCTATATTCATCTTTAACTTTGTAATATCGTTGGTGGTATTACTACTAACAACCCCTCCCTACTTTTTTATCATTACAACCCCGTCTTTCATCATTAGACTCTTCTTGTTTTTCTTTTCGATGGCTAGTCAAGTATAACAATGATATTATGGTAGAGCTTTTCTATAATGTTAAATATCCTTACAACCCCACTATATCAAAAAGTGATTAAATTTTTTTTGTCTTGGGGTCGTCTGTGAGGTAAGCTTGATATGATGATGATAATGATGATAATGATGATGATAATGATGATGGTATAGGAGTCATAGTAGTAATACACGTGTTGCGAATAAATGGCAAAGATCACGTCCTTATTTAACGATCGAGATCATCTGAAATCCTATTGCCTTTTCGATGTTCACATCTTACTAACTTTACAAATTGTGTTTTCTTGTTTCGTGTGTTCGAATTTTCCGATTCAATCAGTCGATTACCTGGAGAGTAGTATTATCTATACCTATACGATGATGATGCTTAAAAATAGAAACAAAGAAATATATATATAGTATATGTACATATATGTGTGTGTTTCAAATCAATATCTATAAAATAACAACAAGGTTAACATTATATATAAATGAAACTTGGCTTCTTTTAGAACTGATAATTTATTATCATCATCATTGAATGTGAAAATGGAAATTGTCCGTGTCACGAAACTATAACATTAACATTATTATATCTACTTAAATATAAAATTAAATAAATATAAGTAAAGTTCTCTGTTTCATTATTGACTTCATTATTACTTCCACTTCATTGTTTCAATATACAGACCTGGCAATTGAATTGAGAAATATAAACAATCTCTTTTCATTATCTACATATTACCTAAATAAAATAAGAAAATAGGATAAGCGTATCTCAAAAGCGATAACACATATCAAAATAGTAAATGTTTCATTAATGCTTCGAAGCACTTAAGGATACTCCGATACTCAGAGCAATTGCTGAGTAAGAGAGTCTGGTTCTAAGCACTTGAGAGACTGGCTGAACACAACAAGGTAAACTTGTAATGTAGGAAATGAGAAGGGGGCATTCTTAGCAAAAGAGACCACCAAAACTGTTCTAATTAGAACTAAAACACCAGCTCTACTGAGAAAAATTACCAGGAATGGTCCTGTCAAAGACAGTTCTGGGTTTTTGAACCATAGAAAACCTAAGGAACTCCTAGAACTAAACAGGAGCAACTAAGACAGATCACAGGACTGTTTACTAGACACTGTGCACTGAAGAAGCATCTCAATAATATTGGGATCGCAAAAGACCCAACATGAAGGGCTTGTGAAGAGGAAGATGAAACTTCACTTTACATCTTATGCCCGAAGAAATAATAAGCACTGCCTTACACAGTATCCTGGACTTTATTAAAAGGACGGGACTATTGGGGGAAGTCAGTTAACCCAAATTAGCCGTGTCGACGGATGTACAAAAGGCCTTTAAAGCCAAGGTACAGTGGTGAATGAACCTCAGCTCGTGTGTGAGGGACTGAATACGATCTCACGCGTAACAAGAAAAATAATAAGAAAAAGTGTTTCATTCGATTTTAAATGAGATTTTCCATATCAGGGTAAGAATGAGTTTTTTTAAAAATCACCTAGTTTTTCAGAATTTTTGGAAAAACCAAATTTATGCTGAAAAAATGATATAAGATTTACGTGAATTGATAAACGAAAATTAATTCTACGTCCGGGCTAGATTGGATTTTCAATTTTATTTTCCATTTTCCGTAAAACTACTGCATGCAAAGTAGCAAGTAGCCTATTTTTTTCGAAATTATTAATTGGAATAAATGGATAAGAAACGAGTTTTCTCTTTTGAATTTCAATACTTGATAAGAAGGAAATCTTAGTTTTTTAATTTCGACTATATCGGTAAGATGTAAATCAACTTAAGAAGTTAAGTTGATCAAATGAAAATCTACCTACTGTATTTTTAACAACATATCGATTTTGTTGTATTTATCGTTTGATTATCATTAATTAGACTAATATTTGTTCAATTTACTAATATTTTTGACGTGTTATTCGAAATAACAGATCAATATTAGGGAAATATCGGTAGTCTGATTAAAAAGTCCTTGCTAAATGGCATCTTTACGTTTGTTTCGTTTTTCCAGGAAAATACAGGAAATAGATAAAGAAATTATCGAGGGAAGAAAACACAAAGACATGGAAGCTAAAAATGTAGAAAAGAATTTGAGAATTAGCAGATACTAAAAAATACTTTGCAACATTTTATAGAGTGGAGGAGACTTAAAATTCCAAACGGACACTAACATGAATTTGAAAGGTACAACTATCTTTGTACCAACGAACAGGACTTAACAGAAATTGTTTTGCCAAAGATATTTCTGAGGTTTCCAAATATTGAAAGGTCTAAACAGAAAACATTCCGCTTGGGACTTGCAAGCAATAAATGATTTTGTTCAATCAATTTTTCGAATAAATCTAAATTTTGAGACATCTTTGTTATGAATTATTAGCGTTTTCTTTACCAAATTTTGCAACAGTATCCAGAAAAAAAAGAACTTAGATGCTTAGTCACTGTTTAGACGGATTTTTGAATTTACGCTAGATTTTGAAACAAGTCGTTAATTCTTTCGGAAAACGTTTCTATTTAGTCTTTTGTGTCGATTTTGGAATTTTGAAATGTTAGCACAGTTTCTAAAAAGGTTTTGCTCTAACTCTATTTTGTTCTTAAGATATCAAAATTACAATCCTGCTCTAAAGTCGCCGAAATAAGAAAATTCGAATATTTTCAATAGATTTTCGCACTTTTGGGACCAAAGTGGGTACTGAATTGTGCAAAGGATGACGCTTCTCGTTTTTTTTTGATGAGGATTTTTAAGTGTAAGTCCTAGCTTTTAGATGCTTTCATATTTAAACAAAAGCTTTGCCATTTGAAAGAATCTCATTTAGTCAATTTTCGTGCATTTTTGAGCTGAATTTTAAACTTCTATCCCACTCTTAAATCGTCAAAATAAAATAAAAATTAGATTTTTGTAATCAAAATTTGTCCTAAGTAATAAATTTTTTAACGAATGTTGCTATTAAATCGTGCATACCGAAATTCTGAGTCTTACTCGTTTTTTGAATTTATGTCTAAGTTTTTAGATATTTCTGTCATTCTTGAAACCATATTGACAATTATAGCCTAGATCCTATTTTCGCCTTAAATTATTTTTAATGAATGGTTTTGTGTTAGGTAAAAGTTGATAAATTCAAAATTTTTTTATTTTGTTATGATCAAATATTCTAAATTAATTAGAAATTTTTTTCACTTATCATTATTATTAGAAATTAATTGTAGTAGTTAATACCCATTATAAGTGTTGTTATCACTCGTCTTAATTCAATTTTAATGTGAAACAACAATTACTTTCATGGACAATGTCCGAAATGTTGACTTTTATGTTGATATAAAAGGGCTTCACAAGAAGGTCTAAACAGGCATTCCTCAATAGATAATCTGACTGAAGATACCCTAACAAGTTCTATCAGTTAGCCTCAATTAAATACAACGATATTGTAGTAATATTGAATTTTAGTTGGTTGATAATAAAAATCATTAAACAAAGTAAGTGTTACTTTGTTTAACAAATCTTTTTTTTTGTTTAATGATTTTTATTGACAACCAACTAAAATTCAATATTACTACAATATCGTTGTATTTAATTAAGGCTAACTGATAGAAGTTATTAGGGTATCTTCAGTCAGATTGTCTATTGACAAATGCCTGTTTAAACCTTCATGTCAAACCTTTTTATATCAACAAAAAAGTCAACCTACTCGCTTGTTTTTTACGATAATGTCAAAGATCGACGTGCGTTGGATAGAGCATTTCAAGGTGTATGCTCTAAAGCTTTTTATTTTGGAAAAATGTGATAAAATTCTGAATGACAGAGAAAACTCTTGGGCTTTGTTTTTTTTCGTATATTGTCCTTCATAACTGGCTAAAACTTAGCTAATATTATCAATTTTCAATATTTATCAAGTGATTTAAATAGATAATTGAAAGAGATTTTCAAATCAATAAGAATTTTCCCGATATATTTGTTAGTTTTCTGAAAACTGGAGAAAATTTAAAAAAAAATCCTACAGTGATGCCATGCATAATTTTCAAAATAGAAAATCATGCTCTCGGATTTAGGAAGGTGATGTGAAAGCCGAGGACATGAAGCTCGTTTAAAATCCGATTTTGAAAATTAAGTGAGTTTCACGGAAAATTTAAATCACTTTTTCACCTATTATTTAGAATTATTAAAATTAATTAATTTGGTCTTTGATGGATATAAACATGCTGTAAATTTTATCTTTGTGCCTCCGTCCGGAAATACTAACTTTCCAAATCTCAAA
>JAZBGW010000669.1:364-22073 GCA_037464815.1 Mylabris variabilis | reverse complement strand
TTGAAAAACAACCGAGTAATCGCTATTTGAAAATTTACTGTTTTCTTACGCCGAATCGACGTATTATATCCGGAATACCCATAAAGGACGAATTTAAAAAATACACATGTTAGGGTGTTAGGTATGACAGTGTTCTATCACTGCAACACTTTTGACGAGTCCAAAAGACTTATGGTAATTGTTGCCTAGTCAAAAGTTAGTTTTGATTTTATCCATTTCCCTATGAGCTACAGAGTCCTAATGTTACACTAAAATGCTCTCTAGATACCAACTTACAAGTCTTTAAATTCTCGAATTGCTCACCAACTAGGTGCTAATAAAAATAATGACGTTAGAAAATCGTTATCAGACAGTGTGTAAATTTAACATCCCCATAATTTTTTATCTATAACTGTATAATTATTAAAGCTCTTTTTATTTTTATTGCAAATCGTATATACCTATGGAATAAATAGAACTTATTTCTAGGAAAATCAAATCAATAGTAGAAATTTTCTCAAAATAATTATTCATCCGTTAAAAAGCAACAATTTTTATTGTCATCTACATGCCATAAATGAATAGAAGGCATGGACAGGTTTTCAAGAATTATGATAATCCTTGTCGGTATTGTTGACAATCAAAAAGGACTATCTAGAATGGTGCATAAGGGGAGGAAAAGGATGATTGTTGACATAAACAACCACTAATTGTCTTGTTTCTCAGAAAAAAATCACATTTTTGTTATTGTCATTGTTACTATTAAAATGGTTATTGATGAGAAACTAACAGTAATTTTATGATAATTTTATCTACCTACGTATAATTTAGAGGGGTTGTTTCCTGTTTGGATAAAAATTGTTCGATTTCAAGTTTGGTTTAGATTATGACGTTGTGTTTAGAAGGTGGTGTTCGTTTCTATCAAGATCAAGAACCATTAACACCGGGTAGTTGGGTCAATTAATCACAGAACAACGGCCAGCCCGCCCCTTTATAAATGAGGTGTAATTTAGAAAAGATTACATGCTTTATAAAGAATTTACATTATTAAATCACTCGCTAATCGTCTATCTTCTTTTTTTTTGATTGTTGTTGTTGCTATTATTATTATTTTCCATCTATCTCAAACATCTCGTTTTATAGTATGATTAATCTGTCCTTGTTCCACAGCCAGTGGCGTAGCTATCGATAAGCAAAGCTCAAAAGTCCATTACTCTTACAATTAGATATACACATCGACTACCCCCTTAAATTCTCAAAGAAAGGAGGGGATTGTGTTGGACCATTCGATAGTCTCGCGAACATTACCCTTAAGTCATAGTTACAATTATTCGTTTTAGAAAATCTCAACACTGTCCGAAACGAGCGTTTTTTAACCAACTCCAAAATAAGCTACAAGGTTCTAATTTTTACTAAAATGTTCCCCAAGGATTACCCGTACTAGTTTCTTGAAACATTTTCCGAATCAATCTCCAAATAATACGACATCGTTTTAAATGAACAAGCCGTAGGTATAATTTATTTTAAGTTTTGCCAAAGGGCCCAAAATTTCTAGTTACGCCACTGTCCTTGGCCATTCTTGCCATCACATCAAGGCTCATCAATGTAGAGCTTTTCACTCTTTCAATGCAGTATACATATATACATGTATAGTATATATCCTATATATTCCAATAATTACATTCTGTGTAGGCAGAACAAGATTAACGATGTTTCTCGACACTGATATTAAGCGCCATCCATCCCATTTCAGTTTCGATGCCACGTTGAAGGGAGGCAAGCAGGCAGGCAGAGCGGAACGGGCATCTATCCCATATTGTATAGGAGAGTTAACGGAGAGGCGTCGAGACGCCTAGGCCATCATTACATTTTACTAAAACACGAACAACCGATGACAACGAAATTTTAACGGTGTTGAAGTTATTCGCGCGCCAATATAAACTCGCTCCCAGCAATGGGGTTGGTTTTTGTATGCGGAATTTCACGAAAGTATAGCATATATATATACGTATAGATAGACGTGAGAGGGTGTGTAATTTAGTATAGTACGCGGTTACTGTTGATTGATAGTTGTTTGCTTGTCGCCCGGCTACAGAAAACCGAACCAATGATATTGAGAAATTTTCATTAATTCCAACGTTGAGAATTTACACCAATATTGTTTCTTTTATTACTATTTGTTATTAATTTTTTTTTCCTTTCTTTGTTTGGTTGGAAGAAATAATTTTTCTTTATAAATAAATCGAAATTTTTGACAGCTATGCTTTGAATAATAAATTACTGAATACACCTACTTAATTCACGATCAACATCAAGACTTGTAATTATCAAGGCAACAAAAAATTAAATGCTATTTTATTTATCAAAATAATAATAATAATAATAGAAAATAGAAGAAGAACAAATAAAGTTGATTGGTTTTAATCAATTTCGATGTAGATTTTCTATTTGATGAAATACAACTGTCAGAAAATCATTCATCTTCTACAATGGAATCTAGGTATCATTGACTATCGTTCCAAGTTTTCAGACAGGATTGGAACGCCCTATTAAATGACTACAACTTACAATTCTGATTCGATATTATTAAATGTACGCACCCAGATACTTTTCCATAAATTCTAAGAAAGTTTCGGCAGGTGAGGACTGGCTGTTCAAGGGTTAGACTCAAGCGTAACCCACGGTCTTAAAGTTGGACATTTTCGGCTTATCTCCATCTAAGTTACCAGAATGAATATCAAGGGTTGAAGTTTTGAAGAAATTATAATATCGTACGAAGCAATACGAAGATCGATAATTTTATATTAAATCTTGTCGCTATAAAATTATCTGATATGGCAATATAGATGGATCAATTTAAGTTTTCCCAACAAGAATTAGTCCGGTTAGCCGAATGTGTCAATTCGATTTTTTTTTTTAATATATCACCAACGGAGTAAGAGAAAGAGGATATACTTTATTGCACCTCTACTGTGGGTTTTCGGCAAATTTCGTTTGATCCGTCTATACTCTTCTATTAGAAGACGCTACTTGAAGCAAGAGTAAATATGACACAATATTCTTCTATTAGTACTTCAGCGCAACTGTCGAATTTTTGTACACACCCAATACAGCATGAATAAAAAATAGGAACTCAGTAAAAGAGAATAAGAACTTATATTCACAATCAATTTGGAGACATTTTGATGGGAGTGCAATAAAGTATAGCCACACTGGGAATAATACTCCCTAACTACACTGTTTTTTTGAGAAAAACTCACGCAAAGCAAAATATCTTATTCGGTTTTTATAGAATCAACTTCATCCGGTTTCCATTTGAGTATTTTTTAATTTTTCAGAAGCCCTCCCAAAGCAAGACTTCATCTAGCCCTGTGTGCATCCCTGGACACATATTTACAACTGGAGTAAATGGAGAGTTTTTGATTAAATGTTTGCAAATGTGAAATATTTTTGAATGCGTTCCTGGTCAATTTTGACAGTGTCGTTGTTTAGTTGTAGTATCTAGGTACCAATGAAAGACCAAAAAGTTAGGTCAAGTTGTTTTCACGTATTCAAAAATATTTCACATTTGCAAACATTTAATCAAAATCTCTCCATTTACTCCAGTTGTAAATGTGTGTCCAGGGATGCACACTAAACAGGATTTGTCCTGGCGATGGGCCATCAAAAGTATACGAAATTCTAATTGATGGATGTTTCTGAAATTTGCTATATTTATAGGTATCCAATTTTCCACCTGAATAACTATCTTTGGAAAATATAGTCGTTGTTCTAGCAGCCCCCGTCATATGGGGTAGTGCACAACACTTTCTTATTTTAAATGGAATGGTAGGTATATTTTTTCTTGTATTTTCGCATTCTTTGGTTAAATCGAAGCGGATTTTAATAATGCAACTTATGGTCTAACGCTGACAGTTTTTCGAGTATTTTGACTTTTCATGAAATTTTAAATTTTGCAATATTTGATTGAAAAATTCATATCTTTTAAATTATTGTAGTTAAAAGGTTAAAATTTGGAATTTGAATAGCAAAAATAATGTAGTTTCTATAAAATCCTACAGATTGCAATTATTTATCAGCATTTAGCTGAAATTAATTTATCTTTCAGGCTATTTTCAAAGTGAAATATATTGCTTATTTTAAATAGAACATCATATTTCTCATTACATGTTAAGATAGAGAAAGAAAATCTACATTAAACTGTATTAGCATCTCCTATGCTTATCTTTGATAATTTTTCAGTTTTTCAAAATTTTCAATTTCGACCAATCATCTCTTTTTAAAGAAAATTTAATACGTTTAGTTGCCTATGCCAAATTAATTAAGCTATAATGAAATGCATAGAAGGCTTAGCAAAAAGACAAAATATCACAAATAATATTAATATTGAGTTTTCTATATCGCCAGGACACCCTGTATTTATATCATTTTTGTGAATATGTTGATTATTCGATATTCGACTGTAATTTTTAATTGTACGAATATACATATAAATTATTCACTTTCTTTATTTGACAAATTGATTTCGATAAAAATAAATTATTTCCTATTGGTTTGTCTTATCTGATACATATTTCTTTTAGTTATGTGATTTAATAAGAATTTTCCATATTAAAATTGACATCATTAGCAAAAACTAATTTAATATCAATGAAATATAATCGAAAGCAATATTTCAAAAATTAACACTAATTGCTTTATAATTTATTTGAGATTGTCTATAGAATATTGGAATTCACTAGAATATTTACAATTACTATCATTAAGATTTTTGTTTTATACTAGATATAGAGATAGTTGAAAGACCGGTACGATTTCGTAAAAGAATCTCCAATGAAAATATCTACACCTTAAATTAAATCAATAAAGCTATGCCCATCCGTTCAGATAACAATGTCAATATTTACACAAATAGGTGAAGTCCGTTCTCCTCCATCATTTTATTGGTTTGTTTTTAATATTGAACAAAGAAATATCATAGATATTATTAAAGATTTCTTTTTATTATAAAATATGTCAATATTGTATAATTAACAACAACAGGTACAAAAATATAAAAATTTTCAATATTTGAATATTTCAATTTCTATAGCCGCATTTCCAGACCGTATCCTTCAAATAAACCAATTTCCCACTGTTTATCAGATCTTCAATGATATCAGTAAAGCCCAATTCACTTGCAATTTTATACTTTATATACACTGAATTCAAACATTTCAATACGTGCTTCATACGACGTGTTTCATTCAATGTATTTTCATCTGCATTCGTAAATTTTTTTGCAATATCATCAACCATAGTTTCACTTAATTGACAATGTTTTAGATAAGATTCAAAGAACTCAACTTGATTCTCCCTAATGTAACGTTTATACAAAATTGTCGACCAATCAATACGATAATTGTATGCTTCAATTAATAGTAGTACTTGTTCAAGACTGGAAGAATAAACGAAAATTATCTTTTTAAGACGAATGGCAGAAGGAGAGAGCGAGGGGGGAAGAGGAATGATTGAAAGTGTTTCTCGCTAAAGCTACACGTCAATCAAAATTTTCAAAATAGTGATAACATCAAGTAATTATTTAAAACAGGTTGGACGGCTATCTGGTGTCGCATCGAACTACTCCCTAGGCGTTTTATGTAAATTTTCTAAACTCTTGTGCGTTTTTTCTTGTTCAACTTTTGTTTATAATGCCATTATCAATCGTGAATTTGGAATCCTAGGAACATCTTTATTTTGTCAAAAGTTTTGTTTTCTCGTATAGCATATGTAGAAATCCCCAATTTTAAAGTTTTTGACTCAACTTTTTCATTTGATGCAAATCTTTTTCTCCGGAGCTACCTCTTCAAGTTTGGAACCAAATAGTCGCCAAGATTCAAATTTGGAAAATATGGACACTGATGGAGTAATTCTCACTTTATTTAATTTCGCCATTACTTTAATAAATGTAAGCATTTCTTCTTCACTATATTCGGCCTTCTTCCCCGCTTTCGTTACTCAAGTTTAATTAAGCCCGGTTTTTCTACTCCCCTATTTGGTAACAAGTACATGTTTCCACTTAAATGTCTGTAAATTCACGCGTAGATTGACTTGAGCCAAAATGTTGCTAAGGCGAGCTTAAGTAAGGGAAGAAAAACCGGGCCTTATTTAGCTAGAGTCATGAGAATAAGCAAACGAATATTTTCACGTTAGACAGAATAAAGACAATAAAAAGTTTTCACCCGTCACCCGTACGTTACGTTATAGTCCCAAACTATACGGTACCGATTATAACGGCAAGTCGGTTTCACGTTACGTAAAAGATTTAAGCGATCGATATCCGGCATACTGAATAAATCGATACGCGTATGCATGCAGTTACATGGTTTATAACAATTTTTCATTGCTTCCATTATTTCTGGAATTATCGTAAAGACATCTGTTACAAGTTCTAACGGCGGATTTATAACGTATCGGTGACGAGCGAAAACTTTTACAAACGTGTACGGTAAAGCAAAAATAGCAAAAAGAGAAACATATTGGGATACTTACTTTAAACTGTCGGTGATTACGGCGTTTATTTGCAAATCATTCAAATTTAAAATACACCTAGTCGATGATTTTGGTGGAATTTTGTTCAATAATGATAACTGTAGAGCAA
This sequence comes from Mylabris variabilis, assembly GCA_037464815.1. Taxonomy (NCBI): domain Eukaryota; kingdom Metazoa; phylum Arthropoda; class Insecta; order Coleoptera; family Meloidae; genus Mylabris; species Mylabris variabilis. The sequence continues at coordinate 15,454 of JAZBGW010000669.1, read as the reverse complement.
TTAATTCAGCCCGTTTAGCGGATTCGGTGGCCTTATTCAATTTTTCCCCTTGTAAATGGAATTCAGTAGCATGAGTGTAATTTTCCATAGCCTTAATTCATATTGAAGAGAAAAAAAATTACAAATTTTCATGATTTTAATGTCAATTGTATTCTCCTATAATTTACCTTTTTCAAACAGGTCTTTGTAGCTTCAGTATTTTGAAGTAATACAAATAACTCATCGTCTGGATTTAATTTATTATTTTGCATCTCCAATTTGGATATTGCTATTAGATTGTTGACAATATTCTCTGCTTCATTCTCCCATAATATTGCAACTTCTGAGAATAATGTAAAATGTAAGGCGACAATTTTAAAAATCTCTTTATTCTCCGGACAATAACGTTTCAAATAATCTAATAAGGCAATCTTATAAGCATTATCTTTACGTGAACCTTTCCTCAATAAAAATTCGAATTGATCATTCCTCAATAAAATATGAAAGATGTACGTCATTTCTGTATAACGGGCAACACCAGTTAATAAACGTACCATTAATTTCCAATTTTCTATTGTTAATAAATGTGTAATTAAATGACTTGATTGTTTCAATATTAATGATATACCCTCCATATTACAATCGGATGTGAAACAATCATGGGCGCGTATCATTAATTCAATAATTAAATCAAAGTCAACTGTACGTAGATTAGATTCAATTTGGGATTGTAGTAGGGTTTTTGCATACGCATAAATTTTATGCCCTAATAACGAACAATTATCTTGTAATAATTGTAAAATATTATTAAAGTTCTGATCTAAGAACAAGTCCCACATCATTAAATTATTGAATTTTGAACGTTCAGTGATTGCATTTATCAATTCTTTGCAAATAAAATCAGCTATCTATAAATTAAAAACGATGAAATGAATGCTTTAAGCCTGGTTTTTCTTCCCCTACTTAAGCTCGCCCTAACAGGATCTTGACTTGACAAACTAATATCTGGGTAGGAGTTTCTTTACAGATTTACGCTTCGGTCGATTTAAGCCAAGATTTTCTTAAGCCAAACTGAAATAAGAGAAGAAAAACTGCGCTAGTCGTTAAAAAAACCGTAAATACCTCAGTTTTGGGTGTTTTGAAAACTGTAAAGAAATCATGAACAACATCCAATTTATTCGTGCAATTATCATCTAATGCATCTTTCAACATTTTCATATAATCATTGGTTGATGAAATAATTTGTAAAGGCAAATCAATATTGGTACTAATACGGTACATTACAAAGATATTTTGCCCGATTTCAACACCATTATGTAAATGTTCATTCAACATTTTTAACATCATTAATGTATCATTAGATGCAACATCATTATTAACCTCAATAACGGTTGGTGCAAAACTCGAATTCATTAGACTTTGACTTGCTGCAATTAAAATAATAAAAATTCACCGAAATGTGATAAGAATTTAAAATTATTAATTTACAAGAACTAATACTAGAGGGTTGTCTTGATAAGAATGTCCTCCTTGTACTATGTATATTACCACGTAAACCATAAAAATTCGATAACAATAAACGTTGTTCAGTGTTCAATTGATATGGTGTTTGAATACTTTCAGCTAAACTGTGTGATAATTTCAAGATTTCTAAATCGGAACTTTTACATTTAAAGAATCTTTGTAATTTTAATGCTTGCCAAAAATTACCACAATTTAAAACATAGGCAATTAAACGTTCTAAAATCTTTAAAAATTCCTGATTTAATTCACCATCTTCATATTCGGGCAGTTGATTTAAAATTCCAATTAAATCACCATATAGATACGATTTTGATTCGATATTTAATTGATTAAAATTACGATCTTTCTCGTCAAGATGCAGAAATGCCATCCACATCTTCATCTCTAATTCATATTGACAGGACAGATCGTACTTTGTTGCCCATTCTACAGCTAATTTTAATACGAAATATTTCTCAAACAGATTTGTGATCTTATCTGAATAATCAAAATAGAAATCAATAATACAATCAGCTGTAACATTATATTTTTGTAATGTTTCATTGCATAATTGCCAAAAATTATGATCGTCGATTGTACGATTCTCAAAATTATATTGCCATTGTTTGATTAGAATCAAATCAGGTGGTAGATTTTCAATTTTAGCTATATTTAATGCTGCCTGATAACAATGATGATCTAATAATGCATTGATACAATTGATAATAGCCTGACGATAGTTTCTCTCATCAAATATTAAATCAATTTCCAATTTAATTACAATTACGTTGTCTAATAGAACATTTAAGATTTTTAATAAATTCTCGAAATTTGGTAAATTGATTATAAAGTATTTCCAAATATTCAAATTGTAGAGAATTTCAACAATTATAGCTTGTTCATTAATTGATTTACATTGATTATCGATAATTGTGGATAATAATTTTGTACAAATTGTTTCCAACCAAATACGATTTGTTAAATAATTCATCTCATTATCATTATCGGTAATTATACTGTTTTTCCTGGTTTTATCTAGAAGCAATTTGTAATTGTCCAATTTTTCAGTTAAAATCAATAGATTCGATTCGAATCTGGTCAATGATACTAGAAATTCAACAAAATATCGTAATGGGTTTTCCTAAAATTATTTCGTGTTTTTTTTTTGGTTTTAATCAAATATTTGTAAATCTTACAGGTAGGAAAATTTGTAAACTCTCATAAATCGTCCGTAAGTAACAATTTTTCATACAGTTCACCAATAAATTGGAAACGGAATTCGGTGATAATGCTATTGTTTCATAATTGGTAAATACTTGGCATAATTCACATGAAACAGCCAGCCATGTTAACCAGCTTGTTATCAAAGAATCAGGCTAAAAAAAAATTAATGGAAAACTTTAGATAAAATTTGCACAATTTTTTTGGACTCTGTTTGTTTAGATTTTTGTCAATATTTAATTGAAACGCTTCGTATAGATATAACGATTATAAAAAGAGAAAATACCGCTGTTGTTTCAAGGTGAATAATTTTTTTCTAGTGAAATCAATTATACGCATACTACACATAATTAATATATTGTGATAATAACAGTGATTAATGATTTCTTTCTTGTATTTAAATTGATCAATTAACACGTAAATTTCCATAAAATTGATTTTATAAGTTCATCGGCCTAGTTGGGATGATTAACTGATATTTCTTAAATACTCTCAAATATTAAAAAATAAAATTGTGCAATATTATTTTTGACAAAATAATAAGAGTTCAATACCATTAAGGTCAATAATCTTTGTTTACCTTTATATATAAGTATACGAAAAAAAAACCTGTAATGACCCAGTGTTGTACTTTAATTTCATCATAAATATGCATTTCAAAAAAATTTGTTTAGACTACGCATTCTTTAGAACGTTCATTTTTTCATTCTCTTGTGAGAATAAAGGTGTAGTAGTGGATATTTGAAAATCAAGAAACAATAAAGTTGAATATAAATAGCCAGATATTTACCAAATTACAGAAAAATAATACAAAAAAGAAGGCAAGTTTGAAAATGAAAGAGTACAATAAAAACAAATTCTACTCAATTATGATGACTCAAACATTGATTAGTATGAATTACAGTTTGTCTACTTAAATTTGGTCAACTATGCCTTGGAAGTTTCATCACTTGAGGTCTATAAAAATTACAAAAACTACATCGATAAATCAGCTGTTGAAGGTCAAATAATTTTATCAAAAATTGTATAAAATTTGTCGACTGTTAATCAATTCCATAAAAGCATTAAACGAGACACAAATTACTCAAAAGTCAAAATTAACATATGAAACAATGATAATTGTTATAGTCTATATTAAAATTCAAAGATTTGTCCTAAAAAATGAACTAAAAATGCCTCATCCCGTCTTCTTTTCACAATTTAGTAACAAAATTTATTAAGAATTGAAAATATGAAACGAAAATTTCTCAAGACAATTATTCGTTCAATTTGTGTAGCTCGTTTTAAAAAAAAATGTCAACACTGTTCAAAATGAACGATTTCTGACCAACTCCAAAATGAACTACAAGGTTCTATTTTTTTTAGATTACCCCATACATTTTTGAATTTATTTTCGAATCACTGGCCAAATAATAGTTTCAAATGAACAACCCCATAGGTATAACTTTAAGTTTTACCTAAGGGCTCAAAATTTCTAGCTATATATGCTACTGATTAAAAAATAAAATTAAACAAATGCAGCAACAAAGTGAACATTAAAGATTCCCAAAACGTATTTTCAGTTGAAAAATTTGACAACTGATATGGGAATATGTTAGATAATTTAATAAAACCATATTTTTAACCATAAACTTTAAAAATTCGATACGTACCTCATAGCAGGTGGCAAATATCGCCAATGTAGGATTCCTATACAGTTGGCATGCTTGCAATAATGCTTTCGGTGGATCTGTACTATTATGACAACGTATCAATGTTTGTAATAGTGTTGCTTTTAAATTCGATATATCAATTTCGAAAATATCTGAACCAATTGCTGAATCTTCACTAGTCAATGATGAAATCGACAAATTTTCATTACCCCTACGTATAATAGCACCGACTTCGATATTCCTTCGTACACCAATCTTTGATAGATAATAATTCCTCGAATCCCTCTCCTGTATTAAAATATTCTTATCTTCTATACGTATATCATTGATGACACTATGTGTTAAATGTTCAGCTAATGTGGGATTCTTGAAGAATTGTAACAATAATTTCACTTGTTCCAACGGATAATTATAAATTTGTATAAATATAAAAAACGGTAACCATAAATTTAAGCTTGCTAATAATTTTAGAAATCTCTCTGGTAAGTTTAAATTATTTAATCGACAAAATTGTATTGTAATTTCATAAATATCTAACGATTCAACAAAATTCGTATTGATTCGATTAAAATCGATTTGTTTAATAATAATCTCTTCAATCAAATCCAATAAATTGCACGGATCATTGTTTAATAATACATTAACAATAAATTTCGAATCGTGTCCAGATTTCAATAAAATCCGACCGATTTGAACGTAGACACGTAGTTTTAACGAATCAACTTGTAACATTTCCAAAAAACATACACAACTTGCTATAATTTCATCGGAATTGAAATGATGTATTGCTAATTTTATAGTTTTATTTTCAATCGATTTGAAATCATTGATTTGTTGGCCTCTTTGTAATAGTTGTAGAGCTTTACTAGGCCGACAATATTTCAAATAGAATTTGTAATTTAACATTTTCGAATAACCGTAATTTTTCGACAGGACCTCGTCTGAAAATTTTGGAATTTCACCATTTCTAAAGCGAAATTCAAACATTACCCTACTATCAACATTTAAATGTTTATCAAGCAGATTGTAAACTGTTAAATTGGTCGATTTTAACGTGTTGTTTATAAAATTATTAGATATTGTTGTAAAAGTGTCTAGTTGTTGTAAACTCTCAATATTCAACTCAATATTATCGATAACTAGCTTTGATTTACCTTGAATTAAGTCTAAAATGTCCGCCTTTTCGGTCAGAATTATCAATAGTAGAAAAATTATTGAATTTTTTTCAAAATAATCATTCGGTGTGTGCTCCGATAGAATTCCAGCAATATTAAACAGATTCTGACGTAAATTTGATTCGTTAAAATTCTCAACCAATTTACGACAATCGTTAATTACATTTAAATATTTCGAATTGCTATCCAATATAGGGCTATCTTTCAATAACCAATTTAATACAACAAATAATTCACGTACAAGACAATAATCGGTTACAAGTCTTTGAAAATTGTTCAAATTAATTGTTGCCGTTGGTCGATTTAAGATTTCATTAATACGATTTAAACTATATGAATTAACGAATCGTTGTAGAATTGTCAAGAGATTTGTTTTATCAACGTTGCGAAATACACCGAATTTACAGAATTCGTTTAGAATGACGTCGATATTTTTTTGATCATTCACCAAATTTACCATATCTGTATTGATTTGGAAACGTCGAAATAGTTTAATGAGATTTTTACGTTTATCAAAATCATTATAATATCTATCACAGCGGATATTAACCCATTTTAGTATCGATTGAATATCGTTGTTGTTCAATAATTGTTGCCATAGCGTTTCCGGTTTTAAGAACGGAATCAAATGATCATCTGCAACTGATTTTTGTGAGTAATTCAATATAAATAAACGCACACGTATACCGTCAGTTTTTAAAAAGAGAATTGTAGCAATTTCCGATTTCCAATAATCATTTTGGTTGTCCAAGCATTCAATTGTGTTGATTTCCAATTTATTGTCGATTTCATGCAAGTTCTGGGAGATGTTTTTCAGAAACTCCCACAATTGTTGATATCGTTCATCCAATTTCCCTGTTTTAATCAAATGATTCCCAATATACTCGCGTAATTCTTCATTTGTCGTTTTACAGAATATATCACAAAATTCTTGATTCGGATCTAAATTTGTATTTTTTAAAACATGTGAAGCCTTAAAGATCTGTTTACGTTCCAATAATTCAACAGCCCATTTTTGTACCTAAAACCGCATTTATTGTACAATTCTTGGGTATTCTTCCCTTTTTCAAAACTCACTTCTGTTATAAACCAAACTGTAGTTGCCTCAAGATTTTGATTTGTCCGCAATGATAAGAACTGTATGGCCAAATCAACGTGTGTCCCTTTAGCTGCTGCCTCCCTACAAACTTCACGGTCCCCTAAATTACCCCAACCATTCCATACGCTTAGGTGTTCTTTAGTAAGATTGGGGGGTGGTTTTGGAATAACCTGGAAAATTATAGCGCAAATTTACCGCAAATTTTTAATCGAAAATCCAACTTACCGTAGTCACTGATTTATGCGAGAGTAGCATTTTTGATGGCATTATTAAATCACTAAAAAATTTAATTTAAAGTTAAAACGCAAAAATTTAAAGGGGCAAAATAAGAATTATGATGTACATTCCAATGTTTTTCTTGGAATACACTATATATATAGGCTATGACGTATAAACTGAGCGTAATTTATTTAAAACCAACTAAAATGTCTCTTCTTTTTCTCATAAAATTTACTTTGTTTTAAATACAATTTCCAGTTATTTTAGTCTTTTATTGGTTTTATTTTATTTAAATTGGGCTTGCACTGAAATTTTTGTTCAATTTACGTTACACTGACTCTATATAAATTTTCGAATACCGTCAAAATTTGACATTTGCCAACAAATTATGCTACATTGACAAATTATTCAAATTTTCAACAGGTTTATTTAGATTTTTCCATGAAAAAATTACTTGTATTCAAAAGCTTAATAAAATAAACTTTTAAAGCTCCTTTGAAGGAATTTTTCGTCTATTATTTATAATTTTTTAAGAAATTTATTAAAATTTACAAAATTTTTAATTTGTTTTATGAATATTGAATGTTATTTCTGGCAACACTGCCAGTCAACTTCAAATTTTTGTTTTGAGGTTATCTTTTTAAATTTCTTTTTTTTTTGATAAGAAAATCGAAAAAAGCAAAAATTATGGAGGATTTTTGTAGAAAACTTCCGAAAATCGTTGCGTTTATTGCATTATAATGACAATTTGTTTTTACTAATAGTTCATTTTTTAAGGTTAGGAGCTACATGCCCATTTAAATGGTTCATTAAGCCCGGCGACTTTGAAAAAATTGAATTGTTTAAATGAGAATATCGACGAATACCAAAGTCTAACAAAGCTATTGACACGTACTGATAAAACATTACAACAATGTTTTTCATTGTTTGAAATAGCAAGGAAAGCAACATCAACTATCGATTCAACTTTTCTAGCAACAAAGGACGTAATTCAAGATTTTCGTAACGATAATGTGATTTATTTGGAATTACGTACAACACCACGCCAAGAAGAACATATGTCGAAACTCCAATATATCGAATCGGTGATTAAAGGGATTCTGGATGAAAACGATAAGAGTATTATAGTTAAATTATTGTTATCAATAGATCGTGGCCATGATTTGGAGACGTCCCAAAGGGCTCTTGATATGATTATAAAAATGAAAACTCGCTATCCTGATATTATAAAAGGAATTGATCTTTGCGGTAATCCCAGTATTGGTGAATTCAATTTGGAATTATTCCAAAGGGCACGTAATGAAGGATTAAAAATTGTATTGCATTGTGGTGAAATTAAGAATGATAAAGAAGTTATAAATATGTTGAATTTTCAACCGGATCGTATCGGACATGGTACTTGTCTACATCCAAATTATGGTGGTAGTAACGAAATTTGGCAATTGTACAAACAATACCGAATACCAACTGGTATATTAATTAATTAACATTAATCATTGTTGAATTATTAATAATTTCTAGAATGTTGTCTGACGTCTAATATTATTTGTGGAACAGCGGAAAATTATCGAAAACATCACATATACGAATGGATTAAAAATTCCTTACCTTATACAATTGCGGTAAGTTTGTACGATTTATTTCAAATATTTTACGTCTTCAACAAACGATAATTCTAGACTGACGATAAGGGTGTATTTTGTACCGATTTATCAAATGAATATTTACAATGTGCCGATAATTTCAATTTAAATAAAGATAAACTATTGAAGATTTCTTACAATTCGATCGATTATTGTTTTGCGTCCAAACAGGAGAAAATTGGATTATTTGGCAAGTTGGATGATTGGAAATTGAATGAATTGCCTTGAGCATCGTCTAACAAAACATTTATAAAACATTAATACAAAAATAACATACAATAATAAATAGTAAAATACTTGGAAAATACTAAAGTATAACATTAATGAAATTATTTTAATAAACAGTAAATACAAGAGTATTAATCACAGTGTTTTTTTTTATGTTCTAAATAAATTAATGACAAAGTTTTAAAATTATTTTACATTATCTACAACATCAAAATTCTCTAAAACATTACATCTATACCCGTTCTGGATTGATTGGTTTCTTTTATTTGGTAAAATTTTCCACACTTGTAGGAATTGGGTTTTACAATGGCGACAATATGGTGATCTAGAGAGCAATTCACAGTTTTAAGCATATACATCTACAAGGCCCACTTCATTATACAAGATCAATAATTAATTACATTCGAAACAAAATAGTACATGAGCATTTATTTATCAATTTCCCTTTCAATTTTAATGGCGATACATATTGCTGTTGAATGTAAATTCTTAACTTGTAAATATATATTTATATATAATTTCTCATTTTTCTTTTAAATTCAACAATTTGAATAAATATTTTTAAGGCAAAAGTATAAGTGTGTATATTATAATAACAGGTACTAAAAATTCTTTGTTATTGGTTTGAATTCAATAATCAGGTGTTTTAACAATTACTAAGTCGCTTAATTTTTATTACTAAAAGTAATCAAGTTACAAATACTATTTGTTGTGTGGAAAACAAAGTCGACATTTTTAAACACCAGCAACATATTTTTCTGTATTCGTATGTAAACTATAAAATAGGGCTAAATTTTTGCAACTTATTTACATTAAAATACCCCCTATCTAATAATAATCATCATCAATAAAGCCTCAATATGGCATTTTGTAGATTCATAAAAAAAATATAAATAAAATATACAAAAAAGTCCAACAATAAAAATATTCGTATTAAATGCAATCGATTGGTCTTGTTTTTTTTAGTGTTCGTTTAACCTACCAATTGTTCCATTTAACTTGTTCTATTACCATTATTATTATTATTATTATTAATATATACACACATCTATCACCGGCTATCTCTAATGACTGCGAAAGACTCTGGTTTATTACTATAATCAATACATTTCACATTTATAACAAAAATTCCAAAGATGTTTTTGAAGAGTTGATGATTTTTAAACAATAGCAATGATTAAAAATTAATTAAATTATAGTAGAGAAGCTAGAGTGGCAATTTTGTTCAAGCATTATTGTCAAAAGACTGAATTTTATAATCTATTGGGAATATTTTGATGTTGCATGGGATTTTAAATTGCTTCCTTTAATTCCGACTAGATATGTTTCGTTTTAAAATTAACGTAAATTGTAATCACTTTGCGGCAAATTCCTGAATGTATCGTTGAATTGTATGAAATCTTTGTTAATTACACAGATAGTTCAATTAACTACAATGCACAAATTGTAGATGATTCAAATAAAGATTGCACATGAATTAGAAACGAAATATTTGAAGAAACACTAACAAACACCGATTTGATTGTCTCAATAGTTGTGTTGTGTTAATAATAATAATTATTATTATTACTTTCTTTACAAATTGTAATTAGATGTGTTCCGTCGCCGTTTGAATACTAAAGCGAAAATACTCCGTAAACGCCACCATTTACTGTGCCGGGTCGGTTTCCTTTCATTCACCGGTAAACCTAATTTCTGTCGTTCTTTATTCCGTATCTCTCTAACTAATGTATGAAATGCATCATCAACAAATGTACGTAAAGCAGCCGATGTTTCATAGAATGGACATGCAAATTGTCTAGCCAATGTACGTCCTTCTTCTGTTGTTACTTTACGTTGCATTTGTAAATCAAATTTATTACCAACTAATACTAATGGTGTATCTTCGGATGCACGTACTTTCTGTATTAATTTACGATATTCTAATGCTTCTTGAAAACTATGACGATCTGTTACACTATAACATATTAGAAAACCTTCACCACAACGCATATATTGGTCACGCATTGCTGTAAATTCAACTTGACCGGCTGTATCGAGTATATCGAGTAAGGCGGCTTCACCATCAATAACTGCTTGTTTCTGATATGAATCCTCTGTAAAATCAACACAAATAACGGGTTAGATTGTTATAAACATAAATTATGTTTGAAAATTAAAATATCCTTGGCATTTTAATAATTTCCAGGTCGATGGGCACTTGCAACATTTCTAATTGATTTACTATTCAATGTAGTAGAACTAAATTACAACCTACCAATTGTTGGATCGTGGTAATCTAGAAAACTGTGATTGACGAATTGAAGGGTAACAGCTGAAAATTACAAAAAAAAAATATAATAAAATAAACATTGTTGATATCCGTTTGTTGAATGAATGTTTACCTGATTTACCAACACCCCCATCACCCAGGACGACGATTTTATACACACGCAAACCACCACTGGTCTTATCTTGTGCATTACTAGCACCAGCAATTGGACGATCTATATCGATTTCCTGGTTTTTACCAGCTGAACGATTTGATTCCTGTCGGGATAATTTACCCTTTTTCTTGTGACTAGCCTCACCAGCCATATTGTGGGAAACTTTGTTTATTTTCGATAATTACCCAGAAATCAACACCACACAAATATTGTGGGTGTTTGTATTTTTCCAAGAATTTTCTATATTTTTTTTAAATTTCACATTTGTTAAAGAAAATAAATAAAACAATCACATAATTATCTTTTTAAAGCTCTCACACTCCTCCGGCTTGTCGCTTGTCACTTGAATGACATTTAAAGTCGACGTTGCCACAATTCTTCTTTATTACAAACATTGACGGGTAAATGTCGCTAATGTACTAATGTAACACAAACTTTAGAAATTTGATAACTATTAAAAGTGGAAATTTCAAATAAATTCGGACAAGTATTAGTGCCACATAATGTATTGAACTATTGAACATTTCAATTTTTTAAAGTATTAGAGTTATTTCGAATTTTTGGTTGCACCAAAAATGTTCTCAAATGTGATTGCACATCTAGCAGCCTTCGATAACGTATGTACGTCATTTGTAACGTAACAAATAAATCGTCGTTTAATTATGTACACTTTTACACTACCACATTCAACTCTAAATTCTACTTGGGTAAGAAAGCAATTCAATTAAAATTTAATTGAACAATTATGAGGTTCATTAATTTTCATTAATTTTAATTAATTGCTTTAGTTATAAAAACATTAAATATTTTCAAAAAGTCGTCTATAAATTTTGTTTCTTATAGGTAGGTAGTGTCTCTTGGCAAATGTTACTCGGGAAAAATTTCAGTAAAACTGAAAATTGTAAATAACCCAAAAAATATAAAAAATGCTACCAAAAATTTCTTTATTCAACCGTGTAGGAGAATAAATGGTGCTTCAGTGGCGTATCGGAAAATCTTAGCTTCCCGCGCAACAAAAGGGCCCCTTTACTGAATACTTAAAGGTTAGTAAAATGATAATACTCAGCAGAAAGTACACTGTTTTAGCTACTCAAATTCCAAATTTTAAGCTTCTAACGCTAATAGTTTCTGAGATATTATACGGAGTAATTTTAACATTACCACATCATCTAAAAATGAATTTAAAATAAGAAGAATAGGAAATTTCTAGAACAAAAATATGTATTTTTTAAATACCTTTTGTACTTCTAAGGTCCTCTTTCTTTTTTTTTTAATTTAAGCTCGCTTAGCAAGACGTTGCCTTAAATCTAGCTATTGCTAGGTTTACACACACTTGGGTTCGCTTACGTACAAGTCCCCAACTAAAGCTGTAAATTCACGATTGGGTCTATTTAAGCAGAGGTATTGCTAAGGCGAGCTTAAGTAGGGGAAGAAGCACCGGGCCTATGATTGCGAATCACTCTGTATACCTACACCAACTTAGGGTTGGTATGCCGGGCAACCGAAAAAATGCCCGGTGGGCTAACAGATTCGTCTGTTTGGGGCCAACAGTACTGGATTATACAATATTCAAGCAAATTTTTTTTCCCAAAATTTCGTTTAAGAATTGCAACTAGTCTTTTAAGGGGGAGCTGGAGTCCGGCTTCTACTCGATATCCGAAAAGGTGACAATTTCTCCTTATTTTTTTTTTATCATTGATTTATCGCTTGACTTCTGAGATATTCAAACGTTGTAGCCAGCGTTTAATTCGACGTTTCACGGTGCATCCGAAGGAGTTTTTTATTTTGGAAAATATTCATTAAATTCCAAAGTGCAGAGGAAAATGTCGGAGCATGTTATTTTTTTTTAAATTGTTTCAGAGCTTATTCAGAGCGGAGGGCAGATGGTTTCCGAAGAATTCAATTTTGGAAAATCGAAAAAGTTAGGAAATTTTCTTTAATTTCTTTTAATAACTTTTTTAATTTTCCAAAATTGGATTTTCCGAAAACCATCTGCCCTCCGCTCTGAATAAGCTTTTAAACAAGCTGCTGTACGATTTCTTATCTTTAAAATTGTAAAAACTGCGTGATTTAGAATTTTTTAACATGATCCGGCATTTTCCTCTGCACTTTGGAATTTAGTGAACATCTTTCAAAATGGAAAACTCCTTTGGATACGCCATGAAACGCTTAATTCAACGCTGGTTTCAGCGTTTGAATATCTCAGAAAACAAGCGAGAAATCGACGTTAAAACATAAAAATAAAAAATTGTTTTTTTTTTCGGACATCCAACAGAGGCTAGACTCCAGTTTCATCTTTATCGTCCTCTTTGTAGTAAATTTGTATGTGTAAAATATTGAATTAAATTTTCTACATTTAATTATGATATTGAAAAGTAAATGCCTCGGAAGACTAAAGCTATCCCAATATCTGTGTTTTATTTCAATTATGAAGCTTTCAAAACTTTGTTTACAATGAAAAATACGTTTATTATTATTTATTAAAATTTTCGATTTGTACACGGCATATTTTTATATCATATTTTCTCTGTACGTTTACTTACCGACTTTTCACATTTTCATATGTTGATAAAAATTCAAATTGGCCAATTTCTGTTGTGTATTTCCTTCTAAAATTCCAATTTGCATAAAACCTCCCACCGTACACTCAGATTCGTTCGTTTCTTATTCGTACAATGTATTTTTTCCCTTCTTCTATTTCAAATAACTTTGTAGAAATTCGAATTGCTCATTATATAGCTATTCTATTTTGTGAATCAAATCTTATTCTTTCCCTTGTACGAAAGTGAAACGAAAAGGGAAGAAGGGTGACGTACGACAAACGAACTATTCTCGCTGAATTTTCACACAATTGCCCCCAATTATTCCAGTTTGTTTGATGGAGCTTTTTATTTAACAGTATAAAAAGATAAAAAACACACCCGATTTTCCGTTGCTTTATCTTCTCTGCTTTTGATAAAACATAAACATTTGTGTATTCATTTTCAACTATAATTTTCTAATTTGGCTTCTAATTTGTCGGACAATAAAGTTGCATTACAACTGGCATTATGTGATAAGACCGGATTGAATAGAGTTGTTACCAACTTGAAAGCGGTTGTATTGTTGGTCGTAAATTAAAGCCACCGTTTTATGTGTGTGTGTGTAGTAAGAAATAATCGAAATAGTTTAGTTAAAATAAGACAAAAAAGCGATTGTCTCCCGAACCGCTGAAGAAGAAGAAGTTTGAGGAAGTTGTTGCGGCATCACACACAATTGTCGATATCTCTCTCGTTCTGCTCGCTATCAAAAGCGACGCGTCGGTTTTCAATACATACGGCGTCTAAAATGTGCGTCGCGTTATTCAGTAGTGTGCGCGACTTGATAACGGCAAGACCACCACCACCACCGTATATCTATCGAATATCAAAACGTTTTCGTGAAACTTTCAATGAATATGCAAGAGAAAATGTAAAAATTCCGTCATAGAAAAATGTCGCCCGATAAGGAAGAACCATTGAAACAACAAATTGAAACAAAACCACTATTAACTAATTATAATTATAAAATTCGTGTAATTTGTTGTATTATTTTTGTATTTTTAACAGAAATCTACTTAGCCCATTATCTCTATCGAGTCATTCATACGGAAATTCAAGAGAATTTCGTAAAAAAGCACGATTTCCATCGATATTTTGCTGACGAATTCCATACGGATAAAGTTCACGATGCAATTATTAAATTAATTCAAAATTCATTAAATAATATTAATAATATTGCTAACCAAAACGATCGACATCAACGACTGAAACGGAATGTCGATTCGAATTTATTGGGATTGCCAAAAGATGAACCGTTTGTTGAATTTTTTAATCCTGAAAAACAGGAATCTCTGGAGGAAGAGGACGAACTAGTTAGTCAGATTAATAATAATAAAGGATCAGCACCAGGCGGTGATTCTTGGGT
>JAZBGW010000667.1:0-22144 GCA_037464815.1 Mylabris variabilis | reverse complement strand
TACAGACGAGCATACACAGAGACGCATATTTCAATAAATGTACTGATATCGATCTCAGCTGGATATATTGGAAGGAGGGTAGACGACTTGTCCTAAAGTAGACACGTGTATACTCTTTATTGTTGTGTTTTACAACTTACTGTCACACAAAAATCGTACACCACACCAAATCAAGTAACTTAGAACGGACAATCAATTGTTGCAACTAGCAATTAGTCCTTTTTGAGGGTCTCCAGCCAGCACGGACATTTTCGAGTGACACTCTTTCGATCAATTAACTTCTTTCGTCACACAATACACTGTACACAACCGTTTTAAGTGTACCGACTATTTTAAATATCTCTTCAAATATAAAAGACGAAATTATAAATGTATACGTGTGTGTATATACACAAAGTTTTACAAATTGTTTTAAAGTCGATTGCTAACAATAATGCTATATTGAAATGATGAATAATTTTCTATGAAATTTTCTATTTGAAATTGATTTTCAAAAATAGCGTTATAGGGTTGATTATCCATTTGCATCCGAATAGGATTGATAGTTTTAAAGTGCCCGGTTTCTCTGCAATTAATAAGAGTTGGCAATTCGGGTGAAAAGGGATGTCCCTAGTGGAATTCTGTTGGTAATGTCCGGGATTATGTGTAAGTATGTACGGGAGTTGGTGCTGTAAATGGGATAGTTAGCGACAATTCGCATTCCCCCAAATATAGCGGTTACCCTTTCGAACTTATTCAAACATTACTGTCATTGTCACGTTTACATAAAAATATTTAAAATATGATAGGATTTGTTCTAAATTGCGGTATTCCACAATGGTTTTAAATATAATAAAACCGAATGCATTCTATTTTATGTACAACACAGTTTAATTTAAGCATTCTTTGTTGTGGAAAAAAGTTAAATGAAAAGCTCTTTTGAAGTGTTTAATATTAAAATTATCAATTGTTGGGGGTAGTAATTAATTTTCGTACTACAACACATCGCACATTTGTCATTTATTGTGTCAAACATTGTTACGGCCGTTTTCCCAAATTAACGTTTGATGTGAACCAGGAATGCGATGGTCGATGCATTTCGCTTTATATTTCATATATTACGATCCGAATCAGTTTGTTCGGAACGTTTGCAAATTGTAGCGCAACTCCTACTACCCCTGATTATAAAATTTTGACGCGATAGAATTAATAATAATTAAACATCATCAAGAGCTTTGAATTACAAACGAAACTCCCTTATTGGACTTTTGTTACTCATCAAAGAAACATGATATGACAACTTGCCTTGACTACATACCAGTATGGAAAAAATCATTTGTTGAGATTATTGAAATTTTCAATTATTGATATTTGTGTTGATTTGATTTACGATTATTATTTTTTTTTGTGTGTAAAGATGATGGTATTTTGTGAATTTAAATAGAGGGTCGGTAGCATTCGTGAGTTAAGCATGTAAATTACTAAATATGATCGTCACGCCTTTTAAGTGTGCGTGTTTCATCAATATTACTTCATCGTTTCGGAAACTAGTTGTTTTATTTGAGTTTACATTAAGATTAATATCAAACAACAATATTTTTAAAATAAACGCCAACCATGCGAGTCTAGTGATTGAGGAAGAGTTTTTTTTTATCTATAACGTAACCAACATTGTG
Organism: Mylabris variabilis; assembly: GCA_037464815.1. Classification (NCBI taxonomy): domain Eukaryota; kingdom Metazoa; phylum Arthropoda; class Insecta; order Coleoptera; family Meloidae; genus Mylabris; species Mylabris variabilis. The sequence goes on along the minus strand of JAZBGW010000667.1, from coordinate 20,489 downwards.
GTGGTTGAATATAGAGAAAATTATGAATCAATTACGTCCATATAAAACGAGAATTGATGCATGCGTTAGTCACATAGTTCCTATTAAACGAAATAATATCAATAGGGAGGGAGGTAAAATTGTAGTTTTAGACGGATTCCCTGTTTCTGTATGAGACAAAGTGTGTAATGAAGGGATCAGGAACCATTGAGAGCTCTTTAATACATGCGACACATCAATTAGAGCATCTGCCGAACCGTGAGAAAACAAACAATTATGCGAATGAATAAACGAAAGGATATCTCTGGTATCCCTCAAGAGTGCAGTTGTCACGGTCATCCGGAATGGTCACCCCTTTCAACTATTTCCGCCATTGTGTGGTCGACTGACCACTGTGACCACGAAACACTACAGTATTGCCACCCACCTCTATCACATATTTATGTCAATTTGCCGGATATTAGACGTACAAAAGCGTTCACCCTGATTCATTTCATTCTATATATTGTTTGTTCAAATATTAAGGAATCCCTATGACAGTTCCATCATTATTTTTGATATAGCCAACTTATATCGAATTACTTTTTGATTGGGGAAATTGAAACGGCTGCAGGTATCGCGGTGGTGGATACACCGGCCACTTTAACAAGGATATCTGATCTCTTTGACGATCGGTCATCCCATGTTCAACCTGTATCTCTACCTTCTTTATCTGTCAGATACTCGTGTTCAGTAGTATCTGATTTCCAAGTTATGTTAGATAAAAGCACCCTTGCGTGCCTACATACAGTTGGATTCATTAACACCCACAATTCAATCTCTATTATTGCCAGTCGGGTTTATTTTCACAGAAAGGAGAGAGGCCCTACTGTACCTACACAATTTACACTAATAATATCGGGGCCTACTAATTATTAACTAATTATCGGCAATATTGATCGTACATAGAAACATACATATTTTTTTAGAATGAGAAACAATTATCAAGTAAGAGTGTTGTAAAAATGCAGAGTTGTAGCGTGACATGTTGGATAAAGAGTGATGATCACGCCGACAGGTTTAGTATACAACTTTTATGTTGCCAATCAAGGGCGATATCGCTTGTCGGGTTGTTGTCGATGTCATTACGCATACTTGTTTTTTCCTTCTAGCATTTAATTATAACTTAATTACACCAACGGAAAAATTCACACAATTTGTAGTACGTATAGTATTATTATTATTGTATATGTAATTAAATCGTTATTTTTAAATTAACAATTCACGTGACCGATAATTAATCAAAATGAACAATTATTAATATTTGTACATCACACAACTGACCAATGCTCTAAAATGACCCTGATATAGTATATAAAATAACCATTTGCATATACGAAATTACTAACAATACAGCAATACCCGCATGTATATATCTACGTACATATTAAAATGTAATTGGCAATGACGATGACCAGCATAAGTCAAATAGAACATCTTCCGCGGGCTAACTCTAATAGAGAGACCACGTGCACTCGGACCCACGCCAAAGGGGCCAATTTAATTCGCTCGGCCTAAACTTAACTGTACCCGTAAACGGACAACAACGTCCATACCCGCCGCCCCACATAACCAACACACACTGATCATTATCTGTTATTAATGCCCAACTATATTGTAATTGTTTTATTTTAAAATTAACGAAACAATTCTGTTATTAGTCGAGTTTTGTCGTTTAGATTTACGGCCACCTGTAACGGATTATAGTATTGTTATTATTATTATTATTATTATTATTATTATATAAATACAATTATAGTAGTTTATAATTTACTAAAAATAAATAAGTGTAATTGGTTATAAATGGGAATTTCATCTTTTCTCTTGCTACTATTTTTGTAAACTTTAATAATGTTTGTTTATACATGCACACATAATTGTTCGCGCAAATCGTAATTCCAAAAATATTTTACTACTCTCTCTCCCACGATGGCAGTGAAACAAAGGGAATTCCACTAACATGGAGGTTTTAGAAAAAATAGAAACTGTGTGTTTGTTTTGATGCAGTCTGTTCATCAACGGTTCCCAATTAAATCTAAACTGTTAGTTAAGAGGTGTTAACTTGTCAGAATTAGGTTTACATTTTAATGTTTGACACCTTGCAATAACATACCCTATATTTATTTAACGTTAAAAGGTCTGTAAGTTAAACATGAATACAGACGAATGTAACTCTTCAATACACCTACTATGTATACCTATATATTTGTGGTATGTAACTAAACCACTAAAATATTCGAGATAAATATTTTTACCATCTTAATTTAGCTTTAAAATTGAGTCGTCCATATAAACCACAATATTGTCTTAAATGACAATAGAAAAAAATAAATGTAAGCCAATTATCTGCGGTGTGCCACATATCATTTCCAGTTCTCTTTACAACATTCATAAATGTCACGAAATGTTATAGATGATGGTAGTAAGAAGAATTTTTAAAAGGTTGAAATAAAATATTTCTGCGAATTTCAAGCATAGTCATGAACAATAATGATGAAATTAAGGGTCTTTTAAATGGAACCAATCTAAAAATACGTTAGTTTTCCAGTTATAAGCACGAAATATTTATGTTCAATTATTATAGTTAACAGTTGTATTGTGTACGTATGTACGTTATTTATATTTATGGTCTTAATTTTACTTGTACACAATAATAAAGAAATTTAAACTTGAATAGACCAAATAATTTAATTGTATCAGAACAATACAATACAACCCTAATATTTACAAAGAAAATTAGAACAGGTTAGACACCTGTTTGATCAAACAAACAAACATGACAACTATAAAATCTACTTAATTTCAACAGAAAATCGAATACATCAAAATGATACAATGTCGTTGAGATGAAGACAGAAAGAGGATAAATTATTGTTTCGGGATAAACGGAACATAAAAATATTCAAGACATGGCACTTTGTCTGTCCCCAGAAACACGACAGGTCCGTTAATTTCAAACGACTTCGCATTCACCATAAATAATTGTTACCTGAGTATAAAAGAACATACACGTGTGCCTGTGTGTGTGTGTGTGTATATGTTTCATATACACTGAACATCCGATGGTACTGAAAATTCCCCTTGCCCTCGGATTGTGGTAAATTATCATTTCGGTTTGAGAGACGAAACAAAAAATGTCGAAATCAGATAGTTGAAAGTTTGATAATAAAATAAATAAAATCAAAAGGGATCAAAAACGGCTATTTACCTGTATAAGTTCAAATGAGCGTAAAGTAATTTATTACAAATCCTTTGTTTGATTACCTTTGGTTTATTTTATAACTAATCGTACATGAGTCACCCTCTTCACAGATTCAATGAATTGATTCTATAGAAAGCTGCTATATAACAAAATAATGTTGTACTATATGGAGTTATTAATTCGTGTTTATACCTCTTCTAGTAATGGTCATTCCGGGACATTAATTTTTTCTAATACACAACTCAAAATCCACTTTCAACATTAATATGATTTATATCAATAGCGCTACGAGTATAAACAATTTATAGATAATTTAAGTTAACTGAAATTGGGTGTGTGTGTATATATAATATCGTCCCAAGATATAACTACGTGGTGATATAAATGAGGTTAACGGCCTAAACAAACGATAAATCTGATAGTGACTAGATTGTCAATAAATCTGTCTTTTTAAATAATTAAAGAGACAACAAAGGGTAATATGGTAGAATGGAGGATTACTGAAAGGGACTATTCTAGAGCATAATCAATCTTTTTGTAGATCTACATAGTTTTTTCCTAATTTTTCCAAATGTCGCGCAAAATTGGATTCTAAACGTACTTTATATAAAACAGTAGTCAATACACTTGTGTTGGAAATAAATAAATAAATAAATAAATAAAGATAAAATTAATGCATTCGTCTTTATGTGTATGTTATATAGATTTAGATGTCCGATAATTCGAGTGTTAATTTTTGAAATGCGTCTTTCTATTTTTATTATATTGAAATGTCGATGACTCACTAGCAATTGGTTGTAGATTGAATCGGAAATATTTTATCACTACAATAATATTTAGAATATGGTCCGATTGTATTGTTGATAAACGTGTTTACTTATTAGTTTACAAATTGACGAGATTTTATTATTATTATTATTATTATTATTATTATCAAGCAAGTTTGTTGCAAAATAATTCAACAAAGGCGTTATAGTTTGAAATTGTTGAACGTAAAGAGTTTGTAGATAGTCCGCAACACAACAGTAGTGATGATTGATTGTAATCCACACTGACCATGAAATATGACTTAAAGTAAAAGTTGATTTATTAACGTTGACAAATATTAGCTAGTTGAATATGGCTATTAAGATAGTAAACAGTTTTTGAAAATAACAATCTTAAAATGTTTATTGTATTGTAATAGTGTAATAGAAAATGATTAGTTTATATCATTATTGTTGTAAAATAGGTATGTACGTGAGAGTATGCGTGTATGTAGTTTCATCACAATAAATTGGATACATTTGTTGTTAAAAGAGCGACTGAACGACAAGGGTGTTCGATAATAGGTGCCCCTTGTGTAATTAAATCTTCTAATCAACACTACCATTCATTGCGATACGGCTGGACAGCCTGGTGACCGGTAGTTGAAGGTTCAGCACGGTCACCAGCGTTATTCCCAGACGGCTCATTTATACGGATTTAAGATGAACAACGAGCATCACACCAAGTTAAGCTTAATTGAGCAAGGGTTTCGCTTATTATCCATGCAAATGGAAATGGTATGATTACAATGATGGACATTGGCTTGCGACGTTAGTAGGATCCGATATCGTTCTTAATTATCAAAGTAATTAGATAGTTATCAAATAAAACCGAGCGAGAGATTTTTTTGTATTTGTTGTAAATTGTGGATCTGCTTTAGAAATATGGATTCCATTACTAAATTATAATGTAGAAGCTCGCCAAGTATTACTATAAAAAAGGGTTTAGACTTTCGTAATTAGTTCCACGGCTGTGGTGTTGTAAGGGATTATCGCGGCTCTTCTCATTTACGCGTCTCCCTTATAATGAGAGACTTGTCGAAAAATGCAGAACAGCTTTGAGGGTTCGAATAAGCTGATTTGTAAAATAAATTAATGATCCGGCGTCGCAGAAGTCACCTCTAAGCTGTCACATTGTCTATCAGGAACTATTGCAATAGAGAGATCCCTAGTTAATTACTTCGACTGGCTAATTCATTTTAACGAGATCCCTATGTTTGGATTCTTTGTTTTCCAATTCTCCCTTTTAATATACGTGGTCCATCATGCATGTTAAAATATTTTCGACGTTATATTGTAAACAATATTTTCATGATATACACAAATGAAGATTTTCGACTTTATTGCGACAAGTATTGCATTGTTTTTAGAGGGGGACGAATATACCACAACACAAAATGCGTTCATTATGCAAAATTTATGTCAATCATTACCATTGGATTTGACAGTCCGATATGATATTTCATGATAAAGCGTCGCCTGCAATGAACTACCAACCAGATTAGGCACTCGGATGCATACTGGTCTGCTTATCCCTGTTATCGCCTGCTTGGAACAATACACACCTGAGCGCCGCAGATATAAACCATAAACCGACACAAATAACCATACTCATATCCATACACCAACAAGACGGTTTCAATTTCGTTTAAGAAAATGCCATCAGCATGATCATTAATTTTAAATTTTAGCAACAATGAAACTGTTCTTTTTTCCTTGTTTGCAAATAGAAGATTAAGTAGTTCATTTTATATCTAATCTATAAAATGCCAAGGGAATTTTCAATAGGCTAAAATTGGCTACGTAGACTCAATTCAGATCGCATAATGAGGTGGGTTGCGTAATCAAGGTGATAATTTGTCTTGTTCCATAGTCTGTCAGGGTTATGTCACCCTCACGTCAAGGGATGTAGAACATCATTCAAAACAAACCAACATAATTAGATGGTATTTGAAAACAGACTGGAATTTATTTGAAATAGCACATAGATAGATAAAAGAGAAAATATTAAAATTTTGTTTATACTTATAAATAAATGATAATTTTGTTTAATTTATAGGTTTTCATTTATTGTTAGCGAAGATAAAAGTAAACAAGCAGACAATTAAATAAACAAATAAACTTTAAGTAAGTAATAGAGAAATACGTTGGTTACAATATTTAGTTGTAATAAATCATTTAGATAGTGATGCTCATTTCAGTTTTTGATTATTTTTCTAGGATGTAACTCGATACGAAAAACACAAAGCGGACATGACGGCACCAAATCTGGTTGACTGACGCATCGTTCCAACCAAAACAATGCTACTTGACATTGACTGATTAATGATAGCAAATGTTATCTATGAAGAACTATATCACAAACATCCCCTGCCCGCGCGCTCCCTCTCACTAGTTGGATCGGCTTAAAAACAAATGCAAAAATTAGAATTCGTTTCACATACTGTCACCGAAACTGAATTTTCAATCTTTTGAAACCAAGAAAACTCAATAAATCAAACAAAATTCAAACGATCTTGAAATACTATTGGGGTTAAAGAATAATACGGCAAACTTTGAATCGGAAGTCCCCGAGGAAAACGATCATCATTTTTTGTGATATATCTCCATATCTAATGCTCCCACATATGTATTTCGATCATCTGCGGAAATTCAGCCAACTATACAAAATAAAAAGGGTACATTTTTTATTTTATCAATATCATTTATAGTATTTAGCTTCTTCTTTTACATAAGTCTATTTTGTTAAAATCCTATTTATTTTAATGATGATAGTAGTCAAATTTAGTACAGATGAAAGTTTTCGATTTGCTTTTTTCTTGAGATGATTGTCCTTCCGAAGTCCCCTTGTTTCGAGCTGACGCGGAAACGCCTTCATCATTCCTTTGTAATTAGTTTCAGTGTCGCCGGAATAAAAAAAAAACGAAAATGTTGTGATCAGAGCTAGTGCGAAAACAAGGGTGAACTTTTTTTTGATTTTGATTTATGGTTTTGGATGCGAGGTGATGGTGCTATATGTTCGTTCTCAATCATCTAAAATTAAATATGCGAATCTAATTCTCTCGTACTGATGTACTTAATCAATCAAGTCAAGGATCGTGTGCGGTCTCCGGCATGCAAACAAACGGGCCTTTATCGCACACCAACTAGGGACAAGAGATAACGAATGCGGATAAAGCATGAGGCCAACAAAACGCAGAATTACTAGATGACATTTGTAATCACTGAGTCAAATGGGATGGTGGCAGCATGATTTATAGAGAGGCAAGAGCACCACCTAATACACAATGTGTCTCGCGACTACAATAACTTCCACTTGGTTGATCCCCGCCCGAGAACTCCAGTAGCACTTAACTAGCGGTGCAATTTAATTATCAAATGCGCCTCCATTACTCAGCGCTACAAGCGGATTGTTGCAGACATTCAAATTGACCGTAAAGATTTGCTGATAAATTTACAAGCATTGTCTCACTGGCACCAAGGGCCATCCAGATATTTCCAACTATCAGCCGGACTAATGTCTAAATCTAAACCAATACATCAACCCACTACTATTACTACATTGAGAACATTCAGTTTGTGTCTTAACACCCTTCAACAAGCATTAACACAAGACATAAAAATAAATCTTAAGTAAACTAAAAAGGACGACACGTGTTCACGTGTTACAAGAAAATATTGTCAATTCAGTTGTACAAGACTTAGTAAGAAATGAAACATGAGTGTTTCTAATTAGTTCAATTAGTCAAAGTCTCAAGTTAGTACGAGTCTTTGTTCTACTTCAAGTTAGATAATATCATTATTCCATTGTTGAAAGCATAGAGAAACCGGATTTTCCCCGGTTGGCCACTTGAAAACTACATTCGCAATCCTTTTTGGTAGATTAGTCAAGAGTTTTTAAAGTAGTAAAAGAATGTTGCTATTTCAATTTTAATGGTAAACACATTGTTTTCGAGATCCCTCCGTTTTCAACTTGCTCATAAATAAAACAGATGGCAATCATTTTAACAAAGCGTTCATGCGGCGATCTAGGATGACCCGTGTCATTTAAGTCTTTTGTTTTTAAGCGCCCCTCAATATGAACTCTATATAAAACAAAAGTCGCTTGTTCACCCCGTTTCATTTGTTTGAATCGTGATTTCGTTTTAATCAAATGCGCTGCGTCCAGTTTCAAACGGCCATCAGAAAATCCTTTTCGATTCATTCAATATAATGATGTCCAGTTGAACGTACGTATTTAACAAAAACAAGTATGTACAACTAGGATGAGTCACAATACCGGAAACCCTTCAACTCCACACCGGAATCTCATCGATCTCTCATCGTTGCATTTGCAACTGAATGCTTGATTAGAAAGTTAGGAGAGTGCGTCGCCACCGTTGAAATGCTGTCGTCTGTGATGGATTGGACGCTATCAAAATTGGATCATGCCATACCCATTCAATTGTCCCCAGAAAGATTGCCAAGCATGTCATGTTACATCTATATGTATATGCTATACATGCATGCATCTTTAATAAGCAATTTTATTAATTTCAGTAAATTTGAATATTCTGAAATATGAAAAGACACATTGTATATTTGTCAAATGCGCTCCATCTACTGGCCAACTGACCGTAGATACAGTCTGATCAAATCAGCCGCATGGAAAAGAAATTCCCGCAAATGTGAATACATCTCCGAGTCATTTATGTATTGTTATCTTGCCGGAAAAACAACCGGAATTCCCAAGTCACTCAGTCTTCACGTCTTCTATTCTTTTTTTTTGCCTTCTTTTAGATGGGGTAGTTTATAAAAAACCACCGAACGGCATGATAAGTCGATGTTCCTTTTTTATTGAGAAAACAAAATAGGGGTTCCTGTAAGGTTATTCTATGTTGGTGATCAATCACTGGACATGGGTAGTCTGCCTGATGGCCTATGTAATACTCAATGCTCAAGATGTTAACTGGTGGTTTAAAGCGTCTCTCTTGGGGGCGATTTCGATGGCCGATAGATAAAACTGGACAAATAAGCCAAGGGAATGAACTGTCCCCGTTATGAATAACACAATCGTCTCCCCTTTGCAATAAAACATTACCGTATAAATATTTTTAGTTAAAGATAAATATTTTATTCACCTATTCACTACTTATATGGACATTTCAGGATAATTATTACGTTTTAAAACGTTTGCAAAATAACAATTTAGATTTTATAGGTGACGAGTTTTAGTTGCAACAGTTGTTATATGTCCTGGAGAGTTAAGAGATGTTTAGATTGAATGAACCAGCAGGAGATCTTTATACAACGTGTATGAATGTCTTTATAGGGCAATGCAATTAGGATTGATTGTTGTAGGTGATTTTAACGACACATAACAACAGTAGGACATAAAACGCGATTATTTGGATTTATAGAATTTATAGGGAAAGGGTTAGAACTGTTGAAAAATAAGTGAAATACACGTCTGCATCACGTTTAATATTTTAATGTAATAGATGATTTTACTTGAAAATTGTCTAAAATTGAATAACAATCATTTATCAAACCGGCATAATTATCTGGAAAATTAGGAATCAATGAGTTGACGTTGAATAGAGTAGTTAATTTCGCTTCTGGTCCCCTATAAAAGTGTGATCATTAAGTATTTAATTTTGTTTATGGCAATTTAATCTGTTTAAATATCGTATTGATTCGAGTTTTATTAAATCGTAAAACAACCGGTTGATAGAAAGAGTGTAAAATTCGATAAAAATTTGTTATATTTAGACTGAATAACGAAATTTGTGTGAATGTTATTACGGAAATTGTGTCGGCGATCCATCTTTGTTCAGTATCGATAATGAAGTGAACAGATCATTAGTTAAATCCGCAATCTCCCGGTAGAAATGTAAATGATGTTAGCAGTAAACACGGCTTAGTATATCTGAACAAATCCCACTACCAGGCGTAAATTATGTCAGCGAACAATCATGTGGTACTTACACCATTTCAGGAGATTAACATGCAACCAGCATTCCCTAACTTCGACAATGAGAACTTAACTTTACTACCTATCTCTGAGCAAATACGGTTATACTACTTTGCTTTAATTTGGGGATTGAACAGAAACTTCAACAATAGCAACAATCGTAAACAACAACGATTGTCATTTATTTGGCATCTTGGGTAGTTGGAAATTCCCTTTGTTCTAACTTGACCTATAAATATATTAGTTTTAGTTGTCCCTAACAAACACAAATGTTCAATCACGTTAATTCAATTCGTGTATATCTACATCGTTGTATTGGTGTTAATGCGCCATGAATTGATTGAATGTAAATAAATCAAATGATTAAACTTAGTAACAAGACAAAGAACTTACTCGCTATATAGCCAAGTTTGGCACGTGTTGATGCATACGTTTCTCAACGGCTACCGTTTGACAGCACGCTGATCGCTGCGGGGTTCGCTTAACAAGACCCTCTAGTCGAAAAGTTTTCAAACTAAAAAACTTCACCAAAGTTGCACCAGCCACTGATTGCCCCACACCCAGCTACTTGTTCACTATACACATACATGCATATGTGTCTTCACTATTGAATGATTGTACAGCCTTCGGCGTCCTTTTAATGGTCCAAAAATTGACAGTGTTGTATTTACAACAAAAATTACCAACTAAATATTTCACACCCTTTATTACAGAAAAATTAAACGAAACGATTGGTTTTAATTTTCGTTATTAATTGAACTTTTATCTTTTATCAATATTGTAATTTAAATGGAGAAAGAAAAATATTTTGCCTGTAGCAGCAAAGCATTGCCGGAACATTGTGTGTATTTGCGCAACGGTTGCGGGGATTACCTATAGTTTATATGAGATCAAAGCCGTTCCTTCAATCGTTTGTGCCGCTTTTCAAAATAACAAAAATACGCTAGCTTTGTATTTAAGTTTACATTTCTGTATAAGGGGTTTCCATAGATTTCACGAAAATAAACAATTGGGTCGTTTTAGTAAATATTCCAAATACTACGACGAATATATCAAAGGAGCACTATTTTAACAAATTTATTTAAATATCAATTTCAATTCAATTTAAATCGTATATATAGGTATACATATAGAGAAAATCGTATTTTATTTACCTAAAAATAAATGTATTTCAATGGGGATCAACGATGAATCATTGAAATTGAAGCAAAAATAACAAGACATTTGATTGATAAGCGACTTGAAAACGTATAAGTGTACAAAAAACAAACTTTTGATAAGGAACTAATAGGACCAATACAAAGCAGATGGGTCACGGTCCAGGGGTTGTTAAGAACGCTATTGAAGCTCCCACGAGGATCAGACACTGGAACAATGGTAGAAACCACGTTTGAACACTTCACTGAATACAAATAGATTTCAAAAATGGATAAAAGAAATATATATATTTTTTTATTATTTAAAAGTTCCATTTATCGGAAACGTTAAATTTATCGAATTAATCGTTAATTCAAAACTAATAATTATGACATCAATCGATAACATTTGCAGAAATAATTTTATAATCAATAAATTTACACAAATCGACATAAATGTCAGTGATGCCTATTAACAAGTTTTACTACCAGAAAACAAACGCAAAACAAATGGTAATTTATTTGTTATCTTTATTACAATACGAAATTTTTATACTGTTCTGTCCCATTATCCGTAAGAATTCTACCAATGGATTATTAATTATTGCTATCCATTGGATCGAATCGGATATGTTTCTCGTTGAATATTAACGCGAATTTTTTGCATCAAAACCCGTCCAAATTGCGTGCCTGATAGTGGTGATGTGTCCATTTATTCCCCTACAAAATGAAATTAAATATTTTAATAAAACGTTGTTAGAATGCGTAAGTGTGCGAATGTGTACGTATAAATGGGTTATGTAATTAAAAGCTTAACGAAGTGAGAGACGCGGTTATCACTAATGAAGTTCTCCTAATTCGTCGTTTTAGCCCATTGAAATTTTGCATTTCGTAAACACGCACTGGTGTATCTAGAATTGTGCACTTTAATATTCAATTTATCTGATGATGATGTTTATGAGAGTGGATAGGTACAGGGTTGAATTGCTATTTTTTCCTGTGTTTAACAGATAACTTTAATTTGGGGTAAAAAATTAAAGAAATTTGTTAGATTTAAGAGAACGAATGTGAGGGATTAACGGGATATTTCTAGATTAGACGCTTGAAAAGTGTTAGAAATTCTGTTATTCTCCATCTGGCCAATCCGTCCCTGTTGGTAAACTGCTCTCTAAGCGAATGGCTTTTCTTTGACTTTGTCAGTGTGTTGTAAACATAGGTTATCTAATCTGGAGGACTTTATTAATGGAATCTAAACAGGCCCAGGGGCAGATTCTCCCATATGATGTGAATCTTTAGTTGAATAGTATTGTATGAATAATTAATTTATCTCAATCTCAATTCACTTTGAATATATGCTGCCATATACATACATGTTGTATGATTCTCAACATAACTATCTGTGTATATATGCATATAATACAATATAGACAGATATAGAGTAGTATCGACATGGTTGTTTGTTGTATATTTGGGGGTTGAAATGTGCCTGGAAGTTAGGTTGTTGGGGACAGTCGGACAGAGCTTTAGGCGCCGCAAAGCCTTTTTAACTAATTAATAATTAATTGTACAAACAGTACATGGTCAGTAATATTTGACTGGGTGCTCAACTATTTACTTTTCAATAATTTCGTGCGATTCCAACTAGATTAATCAAATATTTATCTCCATTAAATAGATTATTAAGCAATTATAATTGATGGATTTTGTTAATTGAATATTTGGACTTGAACCAGAAATGAACACCCTTTTTTAAAAAATTTATTACATCACCATCTGAGCATTCATTAAATGTCAGTGGATAATTCCGTGCCAGATATAGTCATTTTTAATCTTTATGACATGAATAGCTGGTTCTTTAACAGAAGGATCACCTCATTTAGACTCTATTCGTCCACCCCACATCTAATATTAATTGAATATGACAAACTATATTAATTTGTTCCTTGATTACATTAACCATATTGTAATATTATCTAATAACTTATAAGAAAATAAGTGATGTTTTAACAATGTATTGACGCTAATCCAAGGACAATTCAAGTAAACACACCCTAAATCAATTCGATTCACTCGTCGTTAATTGATAGAGAATTTCTTTCAATATTCACCCTTAATCGAAATCGTACAATGATTAATATTTATAATACAGTATTTGAATGGAAATATTTTTATAATCATCCATGGAGGATCCTTTTACTGCTTCAATTTCGTTGCCTTTATATACGTATTCATATCGAACGATTTGTCAAGATTTGTAAGTATCTGCCATTCGTCCAACACGAATGATTGATTGTCGACAAGTCAACTTTCACCCTAGAGACTGTTTTATCAAAATACATAAAGTCTTGATTCATTTAATTCAGTAATCACGTGAAATTATAATCTATATATGAATTAAAATAAATATGTTGAATTACAATGAATTTCCTCCTCCAACAACAACAAAAACAACAAGGTGGTTAATTACAGTTGCAGTTTTGAATTAATCGATGATTCACCACCCTATAATTGACCTCTTCCGCTATTATCATACTTCACCTGGATATACATATATGATTTAAGATGAACAAATCAGATATATGCGTTAAATTCACATCGCATATTATTTTACGGTTCGTTACTTTGTACCCTTCTGACTAATTTAATAAAAATCACCTCTTTTTATATATTTTTTTATATAGTATATAAAAAAGCAACGATATCCGTGATGCATAATCGTTGTGTGGTAAATTAACATAGAGATGTCCCTGTAAATAAAATAAATGTGGGAAAATTGACCGACAGATGGGCCGGGGATCTCGTGACAATTTACTCTTCATTCGTATTCATCGAAACAAAATTTAGTTGTATTGTCGGTTTTCTAACATGAGAATTGCCTCCCCCACACACGAGATATAGAAGATATTATTTTATATTTTTATTATTTAACAAATTAATTATTGCAGGAATTTATTAAATAATTCACCTCATCTGTTGTAATAATAATTTATGATGATCTTTTAAAATTCGCGTATTTAATACATTCCTCTACCTTCGTTTTGATATTAAAATAATAATAACTTTTTTACGATTGTTACAATTTTCAGTCATTTACATATTATCGATAGGGGTTAGTAGCTGTTATAATTTTAACGAGTTCGTCCGTTTTCGCATTTTATAGTTTTATATTTCCAAGTGAATTGTATTGTTGCATTATACGGATTGGGTTATGTTTGTAAATTTACATGACTAGCTTTATTATCTGTCACTTTTAGGAAGATTAATAGTTGAAGCTTACCCATATTGATGGTTGAATGCACAAATGTATTAATATCATTTAACATTTTATTATTTTTAGCCTTCGAAAACTATAATAATATAAAAAGGTTTATTACAGAGGTATTTTTTTTATATACATGTACGTATAAGCTTTAACCGTATTGCCAGATGTTTGCGTATAAAATTTATAAATAAAAATAAAAATGAAAGTAAAAGTGTAGGAATCGAATGAGGAGGAAAACAATAAGACTGGGAAGAAATAGGCGAGAGCTAGTGAAATAATTTTAAATGCCAATAGAAGAATAAAACGACGAATAAAAAGAACAATAGTAGATAGAAAATAAAAGAAGGCGAAATAAAGAAACAAAGTGACAAAGACGCAGACAAGAAACCAGCAGAGCAGAACATAATTAAATAAGAAAATCAAAATATAAAACAAATACAAGAGAAAGATGCAAAATATTTAATTACATAAAACAATGTCAGAAAGAATCGCAACAAAATATGAGAAATACAACAATAAATAATGACGAAGGCAAAGAGTCAATAAACGAGATAAAAATGTAAGAGTCGGAAACAAAGAAAAAAATTAACGAAGAAAATAGAGGAAACAATAAGAGGACCCTCTATATACCCTTATTTTAAGAACAAAATTGTAAAGAATTTTAATTGCTGTAAAGTTCGTTAACAAGAAGAGAAAAAAACGTTAAAATTTACAACTCTACAAGTAATCATAATGAAAATAGAGTAGAATCGGGCAATGTTCGATAAAAAATCATGTAACATATTAATATTGTCCGAAGGAAATATAGAAATCAAGGGGTGCATATGTATTTTTAGATACTGTAATGAGTACAATTTTTCGTAACTGTTTCCTGTCGGGGGTGGCTTTTTGACAGGATATTTTGAACACTAATCAGTGTCCATAGTGTACAATACGAATACAATAAATATAAGCGGTGATGTCATTAAATTCATACAATAACATGGGGACGGACATTCATTTTTTGACAATAAAAAATCTATTATAATATTTAATAAATTACAATTAAAGATGTCGGCGTATTTTCGTCTTGTTTGAAAGAAGAAAAAAGTAGAGAAGCATGATTACACAGTACACCGATAAAATACACAAAGAAGATTCACTGTAATCAAATTTTGATGAGCAATTAAAACAAAACGAAATGATAGCCATCAAGCCAAGTTGCCGACTTATAAGTTTATAGTTAGAATAGGGGGCGGGTGGTTAGGTATATAGTAGTCACATTTCCGGTAAGTCCTCCCTGACAAGAGACTTACAGGGTTTATTGTATCTTGTGCTTTTATAACTCACGTTCACATCAAATTTCACCAAATAACAACAATTTGTAATGTTTGCATTCGATATTATCCTATCTTAAATTGTTTTAGTTTAATATTATTAAATCTGTTTTAATATCAAATTGATTATTACCGAAAATATTGTTTTATTATCGTTATATTGGTGCCGTTCCTGCATTATCTAAATTAATCTTAGAAATTACTATAACAATGTTTATTGTGTTCAGCATTAATAACATTATAAACATTTTAATATCGTAATTTATTTTAGGTTCTATATTGCGCATTTTAAGGTCTATAATCGGACGTATTACGTGCAAGAGATTATCTCATTATCGATCTTTGTTATCTTTAAAACTTGGTAAGTGTATAAGAGACTTAAAAATAAGTTACAATAAAAACACCGAATAGGCGCAGGGAGGCACCAAGCGCTAAATGGGCGCCAAAATGGTTACGATTTACGGATCCCCATACATAATCGTAAGAACAATAATTGAGAAGCGTTCTTATCTATGTTTTGGGAGAGGGTGATGAAAGTAATCTCTACTTTTTTTTATGTTGGGCAAATAATCGAAGGTTTCAGCTGAAAATTTTGAACAAAAATATCTCATGACAAAATGTTTGAATGGTCCCATCTTCACGAAATGAATGATTTAGGAGAACAAATATCCTCAGACCTTTACTAAAATTGCCTTTACAATAAAATGTGAATATTTCCTAAAAATTGATTTAGATCTCAAGACTTGAATTACATTTTGGAAATTGATCTCGAGAATCGACTGAAATGTTTCGACAATTTGAAGCAAAAACCAAAAATTCATCTTAAAATTGTACTAAGATATAGTAGAAAAATTTACGAAAAAAACTGACAACTTAGGGGAAAAATGTAGTAAAGTCTAGAGTCGAAGTCAAATTCAATTCAAAAATCGATCAAATATGGCTTTTAAATCGTTTTCAGTATCATTATATCAAAGTAAAATTCGCCAAACAACTATAATTCGATAGAAAAAGCCTTTGAAACCTATAGTAAAAAGTTATAAACTTGATTGAAAGTAACCGGATCTTCTTTCTTTGACAATTCAACGGTTAGTTAAAGACGAAAACGTCTTGAAATTCATCCTTAAAGTCGAAAATCTTTCTGAAAAAGCGATTGTTACAACTTGAAGGGCCCCGGGTGTTTCCAAATAGGCGCCAATGTCTACTTGGAATTTAAACAAAATACAACTTTGTATTGTTAAAGTGGCGAATATTTTGAATATGAAAGGTACGTGACCAAGTGTACAATACATGTCAACTAATTAAATTTTATACATCACTTATAGTCTATTATTGTAGTACTATTGTTGTTGTGAACAATTTACAAGAAGTCATAAAATCGTAATTTATATATGTTACACTGTATCAAAACTACTTGCGAATAATTCAAACAATTGTTTTACATTAGTTTGTAAAGTTTACAAAGCTCGAGAAACGACTTATAATAAAAACACTAGATCTCCTTTAATAAAATAAGAATCAGTCACATAAATGCCATATACTTTATTATCCTTAAAAATAAAGAAGGAAACAGGCGTTCCATAAAGTGTCTGCAAAATAAATAAAAAAAATAAATATATCCAAGTGTCTAGGTATTTATTCGAATGAATGACGACTATTTTTTTATGTATATATGAAATTTACTGCAATTTACTTAAATAAATCTGGCCGTCAATGAAATAGATGGCGCATAAATATTTTATGACATTTCAGAGATATTCTTCAGTATATTCAGTCATTTTTTTTTTCATCTTCGTCTTCTTTTTCCAACTCCACTCTATACAAATAATAAATCACAAACCCTATTATTTCTTTAACATTCAACCCATCAAAATATTTCCTTCCCTTGTTTCAAAATATAATATGACCAATTATAATTTGTCCTGTCTGGACCGAGTTAATCCTTGATGAGAACAATTTTAATTACATATATTCCTTAGGGAGCCCTAAAAACCGACCAACCGATCCGTTTGACTATTAAAATTCAACCAGTTCTAAATCGAAATTCATGATTATTACTACGTGTTGATAAATTATTTTATTAATTAAAATTTAATTTATTTTTTTGCACAAATAGACGGTGTTTTTTTAAAGTGCTCAATTCCTATGGAACTCCTATTAGTTAGAAAGCGATTTGAAAAATATTTCGAGGATTTATAGGAGAGCGTCTAGAGATCGTTTTAGCAAAATTAGAACCTCGGAGCTCATTTGGGAGTTGGTTAAAAAACGCTCGTTTCTGACAATGTCACAATTTACAAAAACGAGCAAAGCACGCAAAACGATTAAGAATGATTCGTAGCCACTCCAAAGAGTGGTTTTTTCGTTTTTTCCATTTTATTCTGGAACAGGTGGAAATCTTTCGCATTTTATCTAGAATGAAGTGGATAAAAACGATAAAAGTCACTGTTGGGAGTCGTTTTTGAAAATTGCGACATTGTCCAAAACGATCGTTTTTTGACCAACTTCTAAACAAGCTACGAGGTTATAGTTTTGCTAAAATGTTCTCCAGGGCTCCCGCTTCAGAAGTTTCATAGGAATTAACCGCTTTTAAAAAAAACACTCTGTAGATATTTGTATACAGAAAGAAACGTGTAATTCTATCGTGTTATTTGTCGTAAAATCAGACGCTGCCAATACGGCCGTAAACTATAAATATGCTTTCGTATAAGTTGAGTCAGATCCATACAGG
Source organism: Mylabris variabilis (assembly GCA_037464815.1). Taxonomy (NCBI): domain Eukaryota; kingdom Metazoa; phylum Arthropoda; class Insecta; order Coleoptera; family Meloidae; genus Mylabris; species Mylabris variabilis. The sequence continues at coordinate 2,071 of JAZBGW010000667.1, read as the reverse complement.
GACTCCTTTTACTTGCGACTGGTATAAATGTGGTTGACACTATATAGTAATATAGAAACAAATTAAATGTTTCAATTCTATCGTAGTTTTATTTATGTGCCATTTCGGCGCCCGTTGACAATAAATGTTTATGTCTTAACCGAAAATCTTTCAAGTTGCTTGCATATCACTCAAAATTCCAATCGACATAAACCGTCATATCTTCAATAATAATTTTTAAATTGTCTTGTTTTTAGTTTTGAATTTAATTAAGGAATTCGCGTTAATATAGCCGTGAAAGACGATAATAAAGTTTTTATATTTGGCGAATAAGAAAACACTGAATGTCGATTTTTTTTTAACATTGTTAATGAAATATAATAAATAAATACGATTTTATGTGTATTATTCAGACAATAATATTTTATATTTCGTGAGATGGATAATGCAAGTCATTGTTATATAAAAACATAAAATTTTACGCCTATTTGGAATATGTATATAAATTGGGTAATTCTTAACTAGATGTCGACAGACAAAGGAAAACTTTATCATCGGTAAGAAAACCAAGTTATAATTCTTTATCTCGGTGATATGACGCTATAAAATTATTAATATCTAGAGCTATAATTGAGTCGGGCTTGATAGGTGTACAATATATTATGTCCGTTTAACTGTCGACTATAATAGGGTATTTCTGTATTACCGTTTTTTTCCCTGTCTATTTTCCTTTTATATTTTTCAATTCTGTTGTTCGTTGAGACTATCTACCACCGTATTACCACTGCACGTATGTATATGTATGTCTATCCAATTTTGGTTTGAATATGAAAATGTAACACGATTTTATAAGGCAGAAATGTTCGGTAATCTGCATCGAATAATATTCGTCATCTAGTTGTGTAATAGTGGTAGTTGGACGGTGTGCATCCGTTGTGTTGCTAATCTGCATTGTGAATGTTCCCAATCCGTTTTGTGTGACAGTTGCTGGATTCACCCCCAAACCAATATACATATAGATTCATAGGCATGTTGCATCTTCCTGGCACATTACCATACAGGCAACCCCTTGTCAATCATTCGTATATGCTGACGGCGTTGCTTTTAAATATGTTTGCTCGAAATTGTTTTTATTTCGAATTTAAAGTGGATGTTTTGTACGACATGATGGATGTGTGTTTTGAGACTTCGTTTTCTTGTTATTTCGGCTTTTGATTTGAATTTTACAATATTCGCCTTTCTTCCGGCACTTTACTCTAATATTTTCACCAGCTATTTTCATATTTATATATTCCATCATATCTAAACAACATAATTGTTAGAAATACTTCTACTATATCTATGTATGTATACATACACAGTGTCGGACTGGCAACTATTTGGCCCACCATCTAACACAACTACACATTGAAGAGTTTCAGTCCATCCGTTTTGTTTGATTATTAAATTCATGATTTGCGTTTTTTTGATGGTAAGTGTTATCGTTATTCGGACCCCCATTCTACTTGTGCGAACAAGACACAAGCATTGTGTCTTGATATACAGGGTGTTTCACAATTGTTGTGCCAAACTGTAGAGGGCATCAAAATAAGCAACTTGAAGTAATAAACCTATGTCCAAAAATTTGTTGTTTGGGCACCAGGGAAAAGAAAAAAAATAACGATTATTAACTATCTAATTATGCAGCTTATAAAAATTGCTGAAAGTGTCCTCCACGTTGTTCAATACACAGGTAGGCACGATTGTTCATTGACTGTTGGACCCTGTGAAAGATCCCCGGTGTTTCCTGGACCTGTGCGCAGGCGGGCATCACTCGTCCCAGTAGGTTTTCTTGGTTGAGAACAGGGGTCTCGAACACAAAGTGCCAACTCACACGGGCTACAACTTCACGTCTCGACAACTGCAAAACCGTGGTTGCTTGTGGACGGAATCAACTACACGTTGGCGTTTTTTATGTAGTAGATAGTTTTATCAATGGCGCCGGCAATTTGTGGATGATACCGGCGACAAGCAGCGACAGCCGACGGCAGCGACTGCAGAAAGTGGTTCGTGTGAGTGCTGTCGCACGTTGCTTTGCTTTTTAAATACACAT
>JAZBGW010000666.1:0-16177 GCA_037464815.1 Mylabris variabilis | reverse complement strand
ATCACTGATATGTTTGTTAACATTGCACATCCAGCAAACAAACATTTGAGAAATATACAAATTGAGGTTATAAACATAGACTAGTACGAAATTAATTGGAATTTAGGAAGAAAACAGTATTGTTTTAATGTTGTATCAATTATTTTGTTAAATATTACGTACCTATTTATCTTATTTATTGATTTAAGAGGTATTTTAGTTTTGAATTAGAGCTTGTAATAAATTATCTTGTAATTTTTTTTATTTTTTTTTAATTTCCTTTGTTGCTGCTGTATTTTTCGTTTTTTTTGTTATTTACTAATTAAGTAATCTATAAAAATTTAATTTTGGTGGGAAGTCGCAATGTATACGTCACATCGAGTTGAGTCACGTGTTTCAACAAAACATGCAGCATAGGGAATTAGCTATCCTTGTTAAGTATAATATCGTTGATAGAAAGAATAAGATATATAGAGCGTGTGTCTTGCAGTTTAGTGATATTGTTTTTGTAATGTTGTTGCACTTTAGTTGTTCTCTGTCAATCATCATTTGACAGGTGGTAACCTCAAATTTATTGTATGAAATTTAGAAATAATTACTTGAAGAAAAAACGTGATTTTTATTTAAATCAATGGATGCCCGAGTTAACGCTTTTTTGAATGAAATCAACGAAATTGCCCCATTGAATGATAAAAACGATTGTGGTAAATCAATATTAAGATTGATTGTTAAATTTCGCTTTAACTCTTTACATTTTTAGTTTGGGAGAAGTGCTACGATGATGATAGTGGTTATTATTATTATTGGAATACAAAAACAAACGAAGTTACATGGGATATGCCACCTGAGTATAAATCAAAACAACACCAACAACAACAGAAAAAGAAACCAGTTAGTTTATATATGCCTCCAAGAACAGCACCACTATTTCCCAGTACAAGTGGTTTAATACCGCCAGTAAGTGATGCAATAAAAATTTATAAAATTGGACAATCAACGGAGACTTTTGTTACAAATACAACAAATTTAACAACAACCACTACAGTAACAACAACAACAACTGTTCCAAAAATACAAATTGTTGAAAAAACACCAATTGTGAAGCATAAAGAAGAAGATAAAGTTGAAATCAATACGAAATTGTTGAAAGAACCGTCAGTATCAACAATTCGTTTATTGATTGATTGAATAAGATTTTATTTAAATTTTCAGAAAAGTCGCTTTGATTTCGTCATACGATGACGATTCTGATTCAGAAACTGAAAATTCTGGTGATAATAATAAAATGGTAAGTATCATCAATTATTCTATTTCGAAATTGAAGTAAATGATGACCAATTTGAATGATGTGATTCTATCACAAATGATACGAAAGTTTTCAAGCTGACCTCAAAGCTATTCGTCGATGTAGAGCCTATGATGAATTACTGCTAGAGTTCTCCTGGGAATTGTTGAGAATTCGCAGTATCTGAGGCGATTCAATTCAATATTCGAATTAATTTAATTCGTTATTTTAGTCTAACGGATTAATTGCCACGACAACAACAATAAAATCTACCGATAATGAAACAAACAAACTAAAAAATTCTGAAGAAATTAGTAGAAAATCAAAAGATGAAATTTCTGGATTTTCATTAGTTGCCGGTTACGGTTCGGAAAACGATGATAATAGTGATAATGATGATAATGTTAACAAAAAACAAAAATCTAATGATGATAATAAAATAGCACACAGTACATTATTTCCAATAACCAAACCAATCAGTATTAAAGACTTTGAAGAATCAGATAAGATACAAAATGATTGTAATGAAAGTGATAATTTCATCGATTCGAAAGCATTTCAACGAAAACGTCGTATCGGTGTAGCTCTAGTTAATACAACAAAGAAAACGAAACTTAACGATAATGATGAAAATACAGAGAGAAAAGGCTTGGGTTTTTCTAAGGAAACATCAATAGCTACCAGTACAACAAATAGTTGTAAATATCCGGGTTTTACAAGTGGTGGTGTCTTATTTGTTAAATCTAATGACCCGCCAAATACCGACCAAGATGATGTAAAGAACGATTCGAAAGATATACAAGACAGTTATTTGACTTTAAAAGAGAAATTGAGTTTTTTAAGTGAAGGTCACGAAGAAGTCTCCCCAGTTCAATTGATGTTAATTCAACTTGAAGTAATTTGTTTTATTAATATGAATTTTTCATTGATTATTTATAAATTTGGATTTGTAGACACTTTATACAGCTTTGAAATCGGGTGATTTAAAACAAAAATATTTACAAAAATGGTTAGATGATACGTGTGGCGATTTAATAAAATTAGAAAAAGAAACCACCCCTGAGGGTTGGCTTCTACAATGGGATAGGTACGATTATTTCTCATGGTTATAATTAATATAAATAATCCTCGATTTATTTACAAAATGAAACCTCAATAAAATTCCTTTAAATCCTCTCCTTATTTTTGGTATCTCGGTTGTTTCTTTGTTATATTCGCAGTATAAACATCGATTCATCTCTAATTACAGGTGAGCAAATTCCTAATTATTTTATTTTATTGATATTTGTTTTTTTCCTGAATAATCACAATAATAAATAAAGACAAAAGGATTTTTAGTTATTTGTTTACTTTATAGTTGTGACTTCTAATTAAATATTGATTATATTATGAAATAATTGTGAATAAGGTTTGTAAAATTATCAGTAATTATTTGTTAATTATAAATCATCGATCATGACTGGAATATTAATGTTGTTTTCTGTATAGGTCGTGAACTGTGGACGAAGATCGCGGATTCTCCACCACTAAAGAAGAATTCTACATTTATTTTCTTTACTGTATTTATTTATTTTGATTAATTATTTTTGTGTTGTGTAATTAGAAGACAGGTATAGTATGCGATAGAAGAACAGATTTGTTTTGACAAATACCAACCAAAATTTATGAAATTCTCTATACAAAAAAAAAATTACACAATTCCTCCCCGATAATTCATTAAATACATATTTTATATAATTAATTTAATAATGTTGTAGGTGTCATAAACGCTACTATTATCAAAATGAGACAACTGGCGAAAGTCAATGGGAATATCCAGAAACGGATGTGACACGTCGTGATGAAGCGATGGATATTAGCACAACACCACCGCCACAGTCATCATCGTCATCTAATCATGAAGAACAATCACCAAAAATCTCTAGACCCACATCACCTGTTGCTGTCGACGATAAAAAGCCTATAAAATTGGGTAATTTCTATTATCCTTAACACTATTATATAGGGTGTTTTCTTTTAAAGTGGTCAATTTGAACGAAACTCTTAGTAGTTGGCGGGCGATTTGAATAATACTTTAGGGATTTTTAGAGGGGTCTCCAAAGATCATTTCAGCAAAAGCAGGACCACGTAGCTCATTGACAACTGTTAAAATACTGTAATACGTTCGTAAAATTTAGATTTTTGAAACTTTTCCTTCACGCCACAAAAATAAATTAAAAAGTTACAAGCAGAGATTGACCGTGAAACATTGAAACGCAAAAGTCGCTCACCTCCCTGTGTCGGTCATTGTTCTCTTCCATTAGTTTCTTATGAACGTCTATAAATCAGTGCTTCTCAACCCCTGGAACAGAAACCGATATTGGTCCGCAGAATAATTTTTCAAGTCCAAAATAAACATTTTTTCACCAAAAACACAATAGGTTTTTTTTTTGTAAAAATTATTGGTCCCTAACGGCCTAGCACGAAATTTACAGGTCGACAGTAAGACGAAATGTTTGAAATAGCCTAGAAAATTCTGTTATAACGACGATTCAGTTTGTTTATTTAAGAAAAAAAACATACGAGCCTAAGAGATCAATAAATGCCTACATATAATTTATTATCTGATTTTTTTACATTAAAGGGAAGAACCATACCAGAGCGCGTTAAAATTATTGAACTTTTTTTACCTTATTACTGTTATTATTATTATTCGTATGAGGTTATTTGGGTTTTACAATGTTCTCTGATTCCCTACCTTTCATTGAAACTAACAGAAATCACCTACATTTATTTGTTTAAAAGTATCCAATGTCAATTACTGTCCGGTCGTTTTATCGAGGCGAAAATTAACGCAGATGGGACCAGACCTAATCAGAACTTTGAAGATCGTTCATATATGTAGAATGATGAAATTAAAATTTTTACCACTTCCACACATAACATTTGCGAGTTTCTAATATTAAAATAATATTTTACACAAGATGGGGGGGCCCAAACTAAAATCTTGCGGGTTGGCCCAAAATTTCAAGTTACGCTACTGTTTTAAGAAGGAGGAGGAGGGTCTCTTTACTAGGCTTTAACATATAAGAAACATTGAACCTCAAGTGCAAACCATACAGTGGCGGAACTAACATCAAATTTTAGGGTGGGCACCTCATTTAACAAAAACACAATCAGATTTTTAAAAAAAATGACTTGGTGTCTGTGATCATACAAATATTGTGGTATTCATTTTAGAAAAACGTTTTTCATATAAAAATTTTTTTTGACTTTATTTTAATTTACTAATTAAATATAAATTTTTAGAGATTATTTCCGGGTAGGCACGAGCCCACTTGTAGTCGCGCCACTGAAACCCTAGGTGCCGTAAGCAAACAAATGAACCATCTAAAAATTTCAATATTGAAAGAAAGGTAAATTTGTTAGTTATTTATAGAACAAGTATCCAATGGGGCAAATTAGTAATATTAATGTTGAAAGTTTAAGTTATAAAAATATTGTATGGTAATATTTGTTTATAAATAGTCATTATACAAATACTTCTACGCCTATGAGATATTCCAAAACAATTCTAGAAGCGGTCCTGTCATCCCAATTTTGTTAGTGCGCATCCAAGACTTTCGCCTCGAAAAAACTACCGGACAGTATGTTTTTTTTTCAATAAACAAATCCGATCACTATTGATTAGGATAAAAACAGAACAGCTGAAGCGGCGTATAACTAGTGCATTTCAATTTTTTACACGAACGATGTCCGAGAAAAATGATTCTCAATTTTTTCAGGATACAGTGGCCGAAAACAAAAAAAAACTATTTTACACAGATTCTTGGGTAATTTCAAGTTATTTTACGTGTATAGCTGGAGTGGTGAAAATTTCGAGATCGCCAACGCACTTCCAAACGAGCTACAACGTTCTACTTTTGCTAAAATAATCTCTGGGGATCCCCTAAAAGTATTATTCAAATCGCCCGCCAACTACTAGGAGTTTCGTTCGAATTAACCACTTTTTAAAAAAAACACCCTGTATAATTAATAATTTTCTAAATTTAGATATTGGAGATTTAAATGAGGGCAATAGCGAAGAATCAGTATCTAAAGATACTGAAACATCTACAAACCAAACAAAAGTAATATCTATTGTTTCATTTAAAAATAATCAAAATGACGATTTTTTTTTATTTATTTAGGAAATTAATGATAATTTGAGTGAAGCCTTAAATTCATTCTATTCAGATATTGCAGCTATTGAAAATAGTAATTCACCACCACTACCAACATCAAGTAATGTTTCAATTACGAACGATGAAAATAAGTTGGATACAATTGAAGCTGCTCTAGCGGATGCTAGCAAAAAGAAGAAGAAAACTAAAGTGAAACTAGTCCAAGGGATCGCTATGAAGAAAAAAGGTGTTTCTAAATTGGTCGAAAAATGGAAAAATGTACAACTCTCTTATAGCGATTAATAAATCTATTTCTTATTGTACATAGTCGTTGTAGAGAAGGCTGTTAAAATTGTATTTTTTACGAACCATTTTATTTCCAATAAATAAAACGATGAAAAAACTCAATATATGAACAATTTTTCATTCATTTATATAATGCAAAAAAGATGGGATTCCTTGAGGAATTGGGATAAAAAAGGCCACAGAATCAACCAAGAACCATCAATTTTAGTTTTTTTATTTTATAAAACTTTAAATATTTATTTAAGCGACCAATGCAGAAGCTGTACTGGACTCATATTTCCAATTTGGTGGAAGGACACTCTTTGTTTTATAATATCTAGCCAAACGATGGATTCTCGATTCAACCAAAATCAAACGAAATTTACTGTCTTTATCTTTACGATTACGTTCCAAATGTTTACGAATCGCAACAGCTTTCTTAATCAAATAATATAAATCTTCTGGTAGATCAGGTGCTAAGCCCATAGCTTTCATTATACGCAAGATTTTATTACCTGTTACGAAACGTACTTGAGCAACACCATGGGAATCACGAAGGGTTACACCTAAAACGAGTAAATACAAGAATTATATGTCGATACTGGAAACGTCTAGAGAAATTACCAATTTGTGATGGTGTTAGACCCTTTTTGCCCAACTTGAAGATATAATCTTTCACCTCATCTGGTGTTACTTTCAACCATGTTGGTACACTACGACGGTAGGGTAAAGCTGATTGGGAAATACCCTTGCTGGAATTGAAGAATTTACAAAAATATTAGTACACCACGCGGTAACATAACCTCAAATTTATCAACAACATATAAAACAAATTATCTTTCAAATAACAAAAATTCTATAACAGAAGAATCGAAAAATTAGTAATTTTGTTGTAAATGGTAGAGAACTCACCCAGGAGCGTGCATACGACCCATTTTTACCACAAAATTCAATTAATCCTCTTGAAACTTTACAAGACAGGAACAAAAAGAACTTTTGCTGTCCGCCACAAGATTGCGCAAGTATCGTCGTAGACGTCTACGCACAAGCGCCAAGTATACCACAATTTCGGATAATCTACTACTACACCATTAAAATCGTTTTATTTATAATTAATAAATTATGAATTGAACAAATTATTTCGCAACAAACTGCAAAATTTTCAATGAAAGCCATGTATGTGTACAGATATTGACTTTATTCAAAAATAAAATTTGTCTTGTTTTCAGAAATAATGTAAGCAAGTAAGCCTTCATCAACAATTTTAACAAATAAAGTGTTTCCTTTTCCAAAGGAACATAAATTGAATAAATTCTTCCTTTTTCATTGATTATTTTGCTAAAATTAGAAAAACTCCAACAGTTGTTATATTTATTAGTTTTGTAAAATGTATAACCGGCAACGTTGCATCTACAAGCTCTAATTGACGTGAAGTTAGCGTTTGAAAGTTTTAATAAAAATACTCAATTTATCTTCAATAAAATTGAGAATAATTACGATAATTACAAATTAATTACGATAATTATCGGGAATTGTTTGCAATTATCGTGGGAATTCGTTTTTGTTGTTGAAATTTTGTAGTAGATCACTTGTAGCTAACTTCATACGTTGTTGTCTACGGTCTAGTCTGACGGTTTGTGATGCGTAGCTGAAGCTACGAATTTATTATTATTTTTTAATCATTGAGATGATAAGATAATTGTTTATTGAGCATTTATTAATGTAATTCAGCATAATTATTTGATAATTAGTAGTAAACTATCCTGATCAGTATATGAGTAAAAAACAGGTAAAATTGTATTAGACTGATGAGTCGAAGACTAGTAATTTGTCTATTTAAATCACTAATGTTAACATGTTAGTACGTTTAGATTTTGAAAACGATGAGTGAAGATAGCGAATCGGAAATTGAAAGTCAACAAAAACGTAAAATATCAAAATTAAAAGATAGTTCCAATAATGAGGATGACGAGGACGACAACGATGATGATGATGATGATAGTGATTTCGATGTAATATCAAAAAAGAAACGAAAACTGATCAAATTAGAGGACAGTCCGGCATATTCAAGTAGTAGCAGTGATATAATAGCATCATCATCATCAATTTCGGCGAGGCGATTTCGAATGAAACCGGTCATCGAGGATTCCGATTCAGATAATAGTACTGATAGTAGTAGTTCCTTTGAATTTCGCCATAAAACTAACCGATTACCTGTACGTTTATACATTTCCATTATTTTTAAATTAATTAAAGTGCTTGTTTTTTTTTGTAGAGAATTAAAAGTGATATAGAATCGGATAGTTCGAATTCTGTAGTGATACGACGGAATAGACGTCGTCCACCACCGCGTGTATTCAGTGATGATGATGATGATAATAATAATACCGATGCTAGTAGTCAGTGGAACAGTGATGTATCAGACGAGGAAATATCAAATAAGTCTACTGATAGGATTTTATTAGATTTCGATTCAGATTCCAGTAATGGTCAAACAGAAAAATGTCCAATTTGCTTGATATCATTGAATAAAAATCAAGAGATTGGTATACCGGAAATTTGCGAACATATGTTTTGTGCTGAATGTATACAGGAATGGTCGAAAAGTATGAATACATGTCCAGTCGATCGACAACCATATAATTTGATATTTGTACGTAAAAATCTACATGGTGTTGTTTATCGAGAGATTGAGATTGAACCACCAAATCAACAACAATTACAACAACCAGAAGAAGAAGTTGATATCGATGTAGTATATGAAGATGCAACATTCTGTGAAATTTGTGGTCGTTGTGATCGTGAAGAACGTATGTTATTATGTGATGGTTGTGATTTGGGTTATCATTTAGAATGTTTAACACCACCATTAGATGAGATACCTGGTGGAACATGGTATTGTTCATCTTGTGAAATCGATGAGGATTATCAACCGATACAGAACAACAGGACTAGAATTAATAGGTGATTTAATCAATTTTAACCTTTTTTTCTCTTTGAATTTGTTATTGATTTCGAATGATTTTTTCAATGTTTTGACATTTTGTAAACAAAATTTAAACAAAGCACTCTTTTTTTAATTATTAATAAAAGTCAGGCGTTCGAAATTGTTGTGTTTATAATTAAGTCGACCCTTAGCCTATGAAAATTAGATTATTAACAAAGAGAAAAAAAGGATATTATTTAAAAATTCAAGAGTACGATTTTAAACGTTTATCCAACACCGTTGTGTTATAACTCAATCGATTTTAGATCAGTAAAGTACTTCATAACTCACTAGTGAATATAACTCGCTATTATTATTATAAATCAATAATTTTATTGGAACAATTATTTAATATTAAGATTAACTTTAATTATCCTTGTAGTGATAGTTATAAAAGTATGCCAAAATAACTTCCTCAACAATTTCTTTTATCTACGACTACGAGGATAAGGACCTGTTATTGAATTCATTTGAGTTTGATAATGAACTTCCCACTAATGCTGTAATGGAACCAAGGTCAAACTCGTTGTTATAACACTTATAACACAATTTATTGCAAAATTTGCAAATTTTTAAATATCTAGGGGAGGACTTATAGACTCGCTTATGATTATACCGGGTGAGTCACCTAAAATGAAAAGTTCTTATAGCAACTTTCATTATTTGGCGAGCGATTCAAAAAATATTTCAAAGATTTATAGGAGGGTTCCTAGAGAACATTTTACCAGAATTAGAACCTCGCAGCTCATTTGGAAGTTGGTCAAAAACGCTCGTTTTGAACAAGGCTGCTACTTTCAAAAACGAGCTAAGCGCGTAAAACGGCTAAGAATGACTCGAAGACCCTCCCAACGTTGATTTTTTTTTGTTTTTCTCCATTGCATTCTAGAAGAAATGAGAACCATTCCCACCTGTTCTAGAAAAACGAAAAAAATTAATTTTGGGAGGATGCTCGAGTCATTCTAAGTCGTTCTGCATGATTAGTTTGTTTTTGAAAATCGCAGCAGTTTTTGACCAACTTTTAAATAAGCTACGAGGTTCTGATTTTGATAAAACATTCTCTAGGGATCCTCCTATAAATCCTTGAAATATTTTTCGATTCGCTCGCCAAATAATGGGAATTGCCATACGAGCTTTCGTTTCAGGTGACTCACCCGGTATTTTCTTGCTTTCCACAATGTCTTCACTAATTTTTACCAGAAAACGAAAATAAAGTAAAAACCGAGCAAAATTTTTAGTGCTGTTGATATAAAAACGTTTTGGTTACCATGACTTCGAACGCTATACAACTTTGATATTAAATAAAAAAAGAATAAAATTCGTCAAAAATCTTCTATTTTCTCCAGTTCTTTGGTAGTCGTAGATAAAGTTTTGTAGCATAGTTCGTGTGATAAGGCATTAAAATATTCATGCTGTTGCCGATCGAGCTGACCGCATTCGTATGTTAATAATGCCCTTATCTCACTAATAAGATAAATAGCTATTACACCACTTGTCTTCATCCATGTGTTAAACTGCTGTAATTGTTTTTGTACTTATTTTTCGATTTTTTCGGTATTAAATTTGTAGAAGCTAGTTTAGCTGCTTCTTTAATGGCTTTTGGAGTGAGAAACATGTTGGTATTCAATTGAAAACTGTGAGCACAATGAAAAAACGCAAAAGAATCAGGAGAAAAAACAACTGAATTATTTATAAAAACAACAACAATCTCCATAGAAACCAAAAATCAAGCCGACCTGATCCTATTTTTTTGACTGTCATTTCATTTTAAACTACAGAGAAATATCGGAATTAATTAACCGCTTATTAGAATAATAAAAATGGTTTTATTCGGTGTTGGATAAAATATTGTATACAACTCGTGTGTTATGGGGCAAATAGTTCACTCGAGAAAATTACTACAGTCGGCTGACGCTTCGTGAGTAAACTTTTTCTCTCGTAAACTATTTGCCCCATAACACACTAGTTGTACAAATAATTATTCGAATTAATTAATTCTAATTAAAATCGTATCTTGATCAATATGTAAATAATACAACGCTTGTATTCTTTGAGGTTTTGTTTTTTGTAACTTTGTTGAAATTTTAACTGGCAGACTGATACCGAGAACTCGTCACAGTGAACGTGTAAGGCATCGTATCCGAAATAATCGTACTTTAGCCGAATTTGCAACTACATCAACCATATCATCGAATGAAAACAATCGTACACCGCCTATTGTTACTAGTACAACAAGAAATTATCGATATAATCAACGTAAACGGTCAACTACTAAGAAGAAACGACGAAAACGTCAACGTTATCGTTACAAAACAACTTATAAAATTGATCAAAAAACTGGTGAAACTGTATTGATAAAGAAGCGTATAAAGAAACGTCGTCGCAAATCAAAAAAAGCACGTCAAAATCGAAATAATGTACAGAAAACGGTAAAGGGACGTTTGGCTTCACAGTTGGGTATTTGTGCACCACGTACAATTGCTCAAATATTACCTGAAATGCGTGTACAAAGGACAAATGATTCGAATATAATAGCGTCCCGTCAACAAGCCGGTGTACCAACATTACATTTGTTTGGACAACGAAATGAATTGGATTATTTTCCACAATCGGATAATGAGAGTGATAATGAAATATTATCGAATACAGGTGGTGGGCCGAATGTTTTAATACGTCGTCCACCGAATCGTAACGATATCCTAGCATTTAGACGAAGGAATCGTCTTAAAAACATCTCGATACCAGATCAAGTTTCAACAACAACAAATGTCTTGGATAATATTCTCGATATGCAAACAAAATTTTATTCAAAAGAAACGATATTTAATATTGATAAAAGTGGGAAATTTACAATGAAAAACAAAAATGATAATAATAATAATGATGTTAATTTTAATGATTATAACCAAGCAGTAAGACAAAGAACTGCATCATGTTCAAATAATAATAGTAATAATGATAGTGTACCCTCATCTAGTAGACACGATGATAATTATCAAAATAATACAAATAATTCAACGCCAACATCAACAGTTGATACATCAATCACTAATTCAAATAATACTGCTAGTAATAATAATGATAATAATCAAGCACAGGATTCTTCGTCGTCTTCTTTACAAAGAAATCTTGGTCATTTTAATACAGCTGTAGATGAGAGACGTAAAGATAGAAAAACAAAAAATTCCGATATTTCTGAAAATAGTACGCGAAGTAATACACCGTATAGTGGTGATTCAGAAATTGATATTTATAGTGATATTGAAACTGTTAGTACCAGTAAAGTTGATGATAATGATATTAAACAACAATCACCTATACAGTTACAACAACAAGATCATACAAATGATGACGATGATGATGATAATGATAGTGAATCAGATATGATAATCGATACAGATAAAACAAATCATGAAAGTGAAGATAATGCAAAAGAGGAGACAGCAGTAACATCAACTGTTGATAATAACAGTGATAGAATTTCAATGAATACAGTAACATCATTAGCACATTCAACAACTGAAATACAATCAGAAGCTGTACAATCATCAAATCAGAGAGATTCATATATGGAGAAAGAGGATGATGATGATAATGAACAAGATGATGATGATTCAGAGGATGGTTGTCCGAATTTTAGTATTTATTCAAAAGAAAGTCAAAATTTAGCTAAAAATATCGATATATCAATACCAACAGATAATAATCAAACAGAACAAACAAATCAAGTTGGTGAGATTAGTTCATCACCGGCCGTTGAAACGGTTATTCTATCTAATGTATCAGTACCTGTTGAGAATACTACAAAAATCGAGACAACAAAACCTATAAATTCTGGCTTATATAGTGATTCAGAAGATGAGACTATAGTTAAGAAAAATATCAATTCATTTGCTTTAAACGATATAAGAAATATGACAGAGGATATAAGTGAAGAGGAGCGTAGTTATACACCGTGTTTAGATGAACGTGAACCAGTACAACAAGGTATCGAAGGATTAGATACAGAAATGATATCGGATGAGGATCGTAATGATTTTGATGAATCACATGATATTAAAACAGAAACTGATGGGGAAGCTTTAGAGATTAATGCAAAAGAATCCGAATTAGATTTTACAAGACCGGAAGATTGTGAAGAAGGTGAAATTGTGGATAAAACGAAAATTAAGAAAACTGAAGATTCTAAAAATGTTAATGATGTCAAAAAAGAATCAAAACAAGAAATCGATAATAGTGATGATAAAGAAAATGACAGTCAAAGTAAGGAGCCTGTTTTTAAAAAATTGAGCAAAAATAATAAAGAACGTAATTATCGCGATAAAGATAAAGAGAAAGATCGCAGTAGAAGTAGATCTAAAGATAGAAAAAGTAAAAATGATAAAGATATTAAAAAGGAGAAGAAAAAAGAGAAACGTAAAGAAATGGAACGGTATAATGTACGTGCTGTTGTTGCTGAACGGCCAAAACGTTGTTTAAAAGATCGTTTCGGGCGTGATCTACGTTGTTCAATATCACGTTCTAAAAGTCGTTCAATTAGTTTGGAAAAATCACCATCAAGAAATCGACGATCATCATCAAAAACACGACGATCATTAACACCACCACCACCATCAATATCATCATCAAGAAATCGTCGTTCGCCATCTAGAGAATATACAATAACGACAACAAGAAAAAAACAATCACAACAACAACAACAACAACGTGGTCGTTCAAGAACTAGACGTTCCAGATCACATTCGTCTACTGAACGTAAACGTTCACGTTCTAAAACAAAGAAACGTAAACGTTCCTCAAGCTATGAACGTTCTAGACGACGTAAATCTAGGGATCGTTCAAAAACGAAAAAAACCAAAAGAAGTCGTAGCCGACATCGTACATCAAGATCAATAACACCGAAACGTAGGAAAGATTGGACTAGGCGGCATTCACGTGAATGGTCACCATCATTATCACGATCACGTTCACCAGAACCAAGACATTTAACACCATCATGGACACCACCAAGATTAATGGATAATACTGTGAAACCGCATAAATTAACTGTAATTCTAACAAATGATTCTAATAAGAAGAAGAAAGATAAAAAGAGGAAAGCGGAAAAGAAAACTAAAGAAAATGATAAACAAAAGAAAAAGAAACGTAGTGATAGAACACCGCCACCATCAAAAGAAGTATTTGCATCTGGTGATAATATTTTAGTTAGTGTTAGTTTTAATAAAGAGAACGAAACTAGAGATGTATCAACAAAGAAAAAGAAAGAACCTGAAGAGATTGTAAAGAAAATTAGAAAAGATAAACGTCCAAAATGTGTTAAACCGATGAAAAAACGTGATCTATCCGGTGTTAAACCGGTTGCAATCATTGATTTAGAACGTTCACCATTTAAAGAATTAACACCATCACCTAAAGATATTATTGTATTAAGTGATAGTGATAATGATACAAATATACAAAAGAATATTTGTGATTCATCATCACAACAAGTTGTAAGTCCAGAACATTGTTGTGGTCCAAAAACACCACCTGAACCACAAGTCAAATTCACATTAACAGCAAAAGTACCACAATTACGTAATATATCAAATCCATTACATGAACCTGATGATATTGAACCACAAACTGATAATCAACAAGTTGATGGTTTACATAAAGGTCCAAATACACCACCTGAACCACCAAATTCACCACCTAGTTCACCGGATGCATATGATCCATTTGAACCGACAAAATCACGATCACCATCACCGGAACCATTACAAAAAAATCAAACGAATAATGTATTGAATATTGATAATAATCGTGATAATTCGTTAGAGACACGATCCAACATCAATGAAATTATTGATAAAACTAATAATTCAATAAATCCAACACCGGATGTATTACAATCACACACACCACCATTGGCTGATGTCCAACCAGCGGATTCACAAAGTAGCATACATGAAACACCAGAATCGAATATTGGAAAATCACCACCGGAATGTTTAAACCAGAATCAATCATTACAAATTCAACCAACAAATTTCTCAATAACAACAACAAAATCTAATGTACAAACAACATTTTCAACAGTACCAACATCAATAATAACATCAACACCAATAAATACAAATACATCATCATCATCATCATCAAATAGAATAAATCTTTTAAATACAACAATATTAACAACATCAAATTCAACAACTACAACAACATTACAAAATCGTAATATTTTATCGAATACAATTAAATCAAGTCCTATTAAAATATCACCAAATAAACCATCAATAATAACAACAAATACTACAACATCAACAACATTATCATCATCATCGTCGTCATCATCATCGTTGAATACACGAAAACCGAATAATAATCGTAATCAAAATAATGCTGGTAGTAGTAGTAATAATAATAATAATAATAATAATGAATCAACAAATGATAATAGTATCAATTTAGATTCACCATATTCACCTGGTTCAAGTGATTATGAAGGTTTGTTTGAACCACCAGTTGAATCTCCAATCAAAACAAAACCACCAACAAATCCAATTAGTAATAATAACAACAATAATACTAATAATAATAATAATAATAATAATGGTAGTAATAATAATGTTGGTAATAAAACCGTAAAATCACCAGCGAGATTACAAAGTGCATTTGATGCACTATTTGGTTCACCAATGAATAAAATGATAAAACCCAAAACTAATGAGAAATCGTCTAATAGTAATAGTAATAATAAATTTAATAATAATAATAAAAAATCACTGCCATCTTTACAATCACAACCATCATTGCCACCACCATTAACAACAACATCATCATCATCAATTGGATGTAAGATTAAAGGTAATTTGTTTATTCGATGTAGGATTTTATTAATTTTTCCTGAGTTTTTCTAATTATAGCTAGTAAACAAGTTGGTATTAAATTCGATGAGGATAGTTTAAAGATTTTAGATGAATTACCAAGTTCGGCTGTTGAAATGCAAGTAAAAGATAAGGTATTTATCTCTCTCTCCCTTTCCAATAAATGAATAGTAATTATTGTTGTAATTTACAGTTCTTAAAGAAATTAAATCGACAAGAGAGAGTTGTTGAGGAAGTTAAATTGGTTCTCAAGCCACATTATAATAAAAAACATATTAATAAGGAGGAGTATAAGGATATCCTACGACGAGCTGTTCCAAAGGTAATCTCAATACTGATATTATTTTGATTTAGCGTAGACTACTAATGAGATATTGAAAGTTTTATAGTATTTTATATTTTTAAAAGCTTTACATAATTGTAGTTTCCTGCATAACTGAGGATACTGGGTGAGTCACCTAAAACGAAAATTTCCTATGACAACTCCCACTATTTGGCGAGCGATTAGAAAAATATTTCAAGAATTTATAGGAGAACATTTTAACAAAATTAGAAGTTTATAGCTCATTTGGAAGTTGGTCAAAAAACTGCTTGTTTCTGACGATGTTGCGATTTTCAAAAACAAACTAAACAC
>JAZBGW010000665.1:7708-22156 GCA_037464815.1 Mylabris variabilis | reverse complement strand
TTCATATGTACTTAAAGTTAATTTTATAAGGAAAATAGAAACTAGAGAGTTACATTTAAATGAATAAATTGATAAACAAACATAAATACACAAAATATGTATAGACGCTAACAATGAACAAGAAACTTACAAAATATCACCACTTTTAACACGTTTGTTTGTTCTCTAAACACAGTAAAGATCTTATATCCACATTAGCTGATTTTCAAAAATCCAATTTCAGTTTATCGTAATTGCCATAATAGTACTCATCTGGTAATGTTCACAGTTCTGAAGACAACGATATGTATTACGTAAAACCATACAATGCACATTTTCCTAAAAAATATTAATTTTTGGAAACCTATTAGTATAGTAAAAGAAATTCACTGCTCTGTAATAGTTATCACGAGGAAAGCGCTATCTGAGAACGGGACCTGGAACTACAAAAATTTTGTTGGGGAAGGTGGAGTAGTTTTCCTATGGATTTATTTGGGCCTGGGTAGGACCTTTAACTGACCAATAAAGTGAAAAAAAAAACAAGTTAACAAAAAATTGCAATGAAGTTGATAAATTGCGAACGTCACGTTCCCTTAGAACCCCTCCACGCCCCACGTGACATCTTGTCATTCTAAGTCATGTCCCTATCTCTCCTCTGTTGGCGAACGCATTTTATGAATGGCCCCATACTACTAACTCGATCAAACATTCCAAGATTTAGAATGGAAGATTAAGTAATTTTAGGGCGTTTTTACGTTGACGAAAGGTCGAAACTATCGGAGGATACGGTGGACAGTTTCCTTGTTCGAAAAATTTGATATAGGTACATGGAAATTTCCATCGTTTATTCGTTTACCAAATTTAAAAGTATTGAATTACAAGATATATTTTGTTTTTAGTAAAAAACTTAGTAATTGTCCCAAAGGCATAAAAACTTAATAAAACGTCGATATCTCCAAGGACTTCGCTTCTATTATTGTACGGGTAATTGGAAAAAAACACAGCAGTATCTATGTGATAATCATAAAAACGAAATAACGGTAAAATTGCTTGTTCTTCACTAGAAAAATATTTACGTAAAATCTGTATAGCCTTTGCCACGACTAGCTATATCGATTAAAAATCCTGATAATGGTGAACTGATCATACCACCAATAGTCGCATAAATTCTTTGCAAACCATAATCAGCTTTATGTTCACGTAAAATAGCAATAACAGCACCTTCGAACATAGCAAATGATGTGCCACTTAAAATACCGGAACATACACGTGCCGATAAATATGACCAAAATGTTAATTTCATATTTAATTCAATTATTTTTTTATCATTAGAACAAAAACGTTTCCGTGGCGTTGTTATAATGCATCGTGTAGCACACATGCCCAAATCCAAGAGTTTATCAATTTGTGTTGAATTTTGTGATTCATAAATCGGTATTGTTATAGAAATGCGTTGTTTGTTTTTGATAAAACCATCAAAACATTTATTAGAATAATTCTTTCCTACGTAGAGATTGTAAAATTGTCGTTCCTCTAAAATATCTTCGTGGTTGGCTTCTATTTTTTTTATAGAACCACTAATAATGTAACTAGTATGATTTTGGATATTATTTAATAATTCTCTTGTGCCAAAAATACAGTTATTTAAAGAACCATTACTGTACAAACAGCTAAAATTATAAAGTCCATTTGTTGGGAAAAAGTAAACGTTTTTGCTCAATTTTCTCGTAGCTGTGATATATCTTTCGTCATTTTGAATCGTCCTTTGGCTCAT
The DNA here is from genome assembly GCA_037464815.1 of Mylabris variabilis. Taxonomy (NCBI): domain Eukaryota; kingdom Metazoa; phylum Arthropoda; class Insecta; order Coleoptera; family Meloidae; genus Mylabris; species Mylabris variabilis. The sequence goes on along the minus strand of JAZBGW010000665.1, from coordinate 20,403 downwards.
ACTTTTCGATAGTATCCTATCATAATGGTTCTCATTCGGTAACGTATAAGTGTATGTCTTTTTAGATTTCGTCTCTATATCGTAGATCTCTAGATCATATTTTTTTGTATTCATCACCAATTCGGTTTGATTTTCTGTTAGTACAGCATGACAAGCAAAACCACATGCTTCCAATTGAAAATCCGTTATATTCTTACTGTTATTATTATCAATATATAAACAATTTTGTTTTTGTGACAACGATAATTCTAATGTTTGGTTGGTACTATTACAAGATAAACCAAATATTAATCTGTCCGGATAAATAATCGTTAAACGACCGACTGGTACTAAAAGCAGTAATAATGCTGATGCTCCACCGGCTGTTGAAAATAATGCCAACAGCACCTATAATTAATCAATTCAACATTGACATTTATATAATTTTTTTAATGTTAATCAAATGATGAACCAATAGAAGATACACCCGATGACCTTCTTCGTGTCAGCCTCATCAATAAACTATTAAATAACCCAAGTACATACATGAATTCAATAAATAGAAAGTTTACATGTACTTGTGGCCTCGGCGAGAATTACAATGTGCAAAATTCTCTAATCATCAACGATCAATTTTTAAATATATGCAAATTAAAAGAAAATAGAAAGACTCGTTTTTTAGCGGAAAAACCCTTCGTCGCGTAAAAAAAACATGAGATCAAAATAATTTTGACCAGTGCCGGCTCTAGCCCGTTTGATACTACAAGCAGTCAAGTTTTTGGTTAATTGTACAAAGACCACGATTCTTACTGTTGAAAAATTATAACTTTTTCGAAAAGTGCTTGTATTATCTTACAATTAGTTCTTGAAAGCAAACGCTAGTATTTTGTTAATTATAAATCAATTTCATTCAATTAACTAATTTGCAGATTGCTTGATAAAAGCTATTCGCGCTCTTCAAAATTTTGGCGCTACAGGCGACTTGTATCTAAAGCCGGCTCTGATTTTGACATTGAATTGTTTAAATTTTTTACATACCTACTGTTGAAAAACAATTACAAATGATGACATCGGTATATTTTATTATATTTTATTTAATAATAACAACAATAGAATTCGAAAATAAATAAACCTTTTCAATATCAGATTATCAGCGGACCTTGAGTTGTATACAACATAGTTGGAATACCGGTTGTAAAAAATTTTTCTTTTAGAAAAATAGCAAACTTACCCTAAAATTCCCAATCTTATCAGCCAACATACCGGCCAATGGTGGCATTAAAATTGCCATTACTGGAATTACAGCTGACATAATAGCGGTTTCTTCAACATTTATCCCTAATTCTCTCATATGAATCGTTAAATATGGATACAATACCAGTATTGCTGTAATTTATTTTGTTTATATCTAACTAAAAAAAAGATTCTAATAATTAACTTACTTGATGAATGCATGAAAAATAAGAGTTTCAATGGTAATAACTTCTTCTGTTTAAAATCTTTAGTTATGCGCCGGAAGAATAATTTAAAATAATTTCTCATTTTTTCTTGGGAAACTCGCAAAGATCACAAAAATTAAATGAATTTTCGTGTCACAGTTATTCAGCTTTCTAATTCAAAATCTAATTTATAAATTATTAAACGATAAAAAAAACAGTGACATATAGAAAACACACCTTTTGATAAAACAAATTAAGAACACACAACGGATACGGACAATTGTTTAGATGTGATCAAATTAGTCCGTAACACAAACTTAAAGTTGTCGGACACTAGTTTTGAAACTAGCTTTGGCAAAAGTAAATTTCTCAATCAACTCTCATTATATGATTCTTTCACACATTAACTATGTGTATGTGTGCCGTTGTTATATGTTATACGAGGTATTCACGATTACCGGTTGGTTGGGTTTTAGGAGTGATACGGACTTTGTCAATCTATACACTAACTATTCATCAACATACAAAAAAACGCACAATTTATATAATTTGATATTTCCGGAAATCAATCAAAATAGTAATAATAAAAATTCTGTTGAAACAACAAAGAAGCGCTCTACTACTCCAATTCTCGGATTGACCTCGATTAGAAAATTGTGATTTATTTATTATTATTACGATAGATGTTATTAATCTGACAAGGAGAGGTCACGACCTCGGACATAAAGTTCGGAACGAGCTTTTGCAGGCTTTTAGTATACCTTTAGGTTAACAACATATTAAAAAACTAAAGCTCAATAGCCAACCCATCTTGAGAAAAAAGCGTTCAAAGTTTTTGCGCCTATTCAATATTATCAAGTTATTCGCTTAATTGTGACTTGAAATAGCTCAATGGTGCCGTCGTTGGATCACACTCAAAAGTACGGGGTTCAATCCCCGTACTTTTATTGCCGAAACAATTTTTTTTATTTTATTTTACTTTATAAATTAAAGAAATCAAAAATATATTGCTTTTTATTTCTTTAAAGAATCTTTTCATTATTTTTAATGTAATAGGAAAATTATAATTATAATCTAGATTTCTTGTCTAATCAACATAGCTTCATGAGAGATTGTAACTGATGACTCTGATGCAATTAAATTATTCTGTGTAAACAATTCCACAAAATAAACCACAGCATATATTAATCTATCTTTCGAAATATCACTGTACAGAGATTCACCTGTAACTTCTGATACCCTAGCAACATCTTCATCAGCCGACATTTTTTATTTGAAAATTAACTTGAAAAACACAATACGTTCAACCACTGAAAATTGCAAGAATCACGTGGGCCGATGGCACCTTCAAGAAAAGAACTATCTACATGATATCTTGTTTTCGAAGATAAAATCCGGCTTTATAAGATTAGAATTAGTATATTCAGAATATTTAAATTACTTCTAGATTATAATTTTATATAAAAAAATCTTCGCATGAGGGATTTGAACCCCGTACCTATGCCTGTACTTTTGAGCGCAATACAACCCCGCAGCCACTGGGCTATTTCAAAACACAATTAAGCGGATAACTTAATAATATTAAATGGGCGCAAAAAACTAAACGCTTTTTTTCTCTTTAATATGTTGTTAACCAAAAGCAAAAGCTCGTTCCGGACTTAATTTCCGAGGTCGTAACCTCTCCTTGTGAGAAAATCTGAACCGAATTTTATTTCTTAGGTATTCGAAATATAGTAAAAGCATTGGTGAATTGAATGAATAAGTGTACTAAAATCTTAAAATTTAATTTACAAAATAAATACATCTTATAGCACTAAAAAAATGAAATGCCAGACATTAAATAACAAAAAAAAAATAATTACAAATAAAATTAGAGTTCAATAAAATATAATATTTGCTCACATTTTGCACACAATTTTTGCTCATTATTCTTAAATTATTAAATCAACTTAATTACCATTATTTAATTTATCAAATATGTTCATATACCATATTTGTTTACATTTTCCTATTAAAAATCATTAATTATTCAAATGTTGTATTGAACATATTTAGATCTTCAAATGAACCACCACCTTGATCCAACATTTGTAACATATCAGTTAATTCATGCGGTGCTTGAGGTTGTTGTTGTTGCTGTTGTTGTTGTTGTTGCTGTTGTTGTGATTGTTGTCCTGGATTACTAGAACCAGGACCTGTTGTATCAGAATTTTGATTTGATTGTGGCCATGAATTCCATTGTTGATATGGTGTTGCTGCTGATGCTGTTGCTGTTGTACCTGTTCTTGTATTACCACCACTTAATTGGGTATATGTTGGACCTGGTGATCTAGGACTTTGTTGATTATATTGATAACCATCTGGTGCTTGTCTTAATGACCATGCAGCAGCTGCTGGTGTTGGACTTGTTGTTGTACCTTTAGCTAATCTACCTAACACAGCAGCACTACTACTAGTAGCACTAGCTTGTGATGGTGAACCGTAAGCTATTGGAGATGCTGTTGGTTCATATGTGGTGTAAACGTTCTGGCCACTACTAGGTCTAGCTGTCTGCTGTTGAGTATCTGTAAATAAATCGAATTATGCCGTCTTGTTCGCCATAAAAACGCAAAATTTATCAATTAGGTATAGATATCTCAATATTCAGCTCGAAAAAGACTGACTTTTCAGTAGTGTCCGACCGAAACAGGATTTATAGCCCTGGGTATGCTGAAATCTTTTTTTCTTGATCCTCTCCGCCCCTGCCCCGGAACTGGGCATTACTTCAGAACACGTTTGGATTTGCATCTTGGCATTTCTTCACGCCGTCGTTGATTTGTAAATTTGATTTCGTCGCTGGCTCCTCTGCAGGGTTTAAACCCCAGACCTCGGCGTGAGAGGCAGATGGTGACCACTAAACTGCCGAGGAGCGCTTTTACATGTTAGTTCATGTTAACTCAGCCCAACGAAGCGCGATGATTCACTAACACTGAGTTTCGGTGAGGCCGAAGTTTCGGCTGATTTTTGGCCGAAATCGAATCTTCGGTTGGTCACTACTTTTCAGTCCTAACTATCTTTTAAATGTCAAAACTGCAATACTAACTTTGTATGTGTGCAGCAGATGGCAGCATATGTGGATATAATCCAGGATCTCTTCGTTGCAAACTATAATCTAAACCGGGTTGTTGATAAGTTGCTACTTGTTCTGGTTCTGCACCCTCGGGACCACTATGCAACGATTTAGCCGTACTATTTGTACAAACAATATATTCCACATCGTCTGTGTAAGGATTCAGAAATGCGAACGCTGTAGTGCGTAACCATACCCATTCGCGATTTTTCGCTCTAAAGCGATACATAACTGAGAGGGTTTGTCCTTTCAATTTTAACACTATATAGAAACGTATAGGTTATATTCAAAATTTGTTATATAAAAATTGGAAAAAAATCACCTTGTTCAAAACTGTCTTTCATATGAGTTTGGTCCTCTGGATGAAAGAATTCAAAACAACTTTTACCAAGTAATTCAGGTGGTGAATAGCCTAATAAGCCAATAACACGTTGATCAACAAAACTAAATTTACCATCCATAGAATGTCTTGATATAAATTCTGCTGAACTACTTGAACCAGATAAATCATTTGTATTTGGCGTTGATGTTACTTGTAAACGTCCAATTGCAACAAGACAACAATGTGATGTATGAATTTCATCTTCTGTTTGTCGTTCCAACTGTACACCTGTGAACATATCTGATAATTTTTCCAATTTTAAATATACCCATATAGAATATTCATAGAATTTATCTATTATGGAGTAATAAAGTATTTGATTATTTTAGGTTTTATATAAATATACCTGTTGGTGGCCAATTTTTAATATATCCAGTACAATGAACAACAGCATAATTCTGACCATCCCGTCCAGGACCAAGACTGTTTCTTTGTTTTAATCTAGTCAAATGACCAACAGCCATATTTTCTGGTGTCAGATTACCAACTTTCATCCGACAAATAAAACCTCGCCTTGAGCCCATACAAAGTCTCATTGATGCTAAAACAATAGTTATTTTTATTACAAAAACGGAAAGTGCGTGTTTGCGAAACGGGGGCCCCATCATCAGTTTCACAAAGGCACTTTTCGCCCGTGTGATAAACACTATTTTATCTACGATCGAACCAGTGGCGTAGTGATAAGTTAACAGGCCCGTGTTCCAGTGTTCAAGGCGGATCGCAAGTTTACATATTAACTATAGCCTCATGTTTATTTATTCATAATTTTGCTTACGGATTTTCGGAGGTAATACCTCTTTCTCGAACCTCGGACTCCTTTAGGGTCTGGGCCCGGGTTCCGCAGAACCCACGGAACCTTGCTCACTACATCACTGGATCGAACGGAACCACGACAAAATCCAGCACTGTCTTAAATTTAATGATCATCTATTAATTAAAATTTTTAATTTATCAACATAATTTGATGAAATCTCTGACAATTCCGACATTTGCAAAAACAAATTGAAATCAAGTGATCTTACTAATCGAATGCTCATGCCCTATCTTCGTCAGGATTCCCAATAAAAAACATTCGTTTACAGGAAAATATAAAGGCGGCTCTAGACATGCGGCATTCGGCAAATACCGAGCAATTGCTCGCTATTTGGCGAAGACCCAGTCCACTACTTGCAGGGTATTCGTCCTGTTCCCGTCTGTTGTCGATCTTTCCTACAGTTTAAAGTGAACGAATATTCACCGCCTTGAGATAGAGATTTGGAAATTTTTTGAGCATTAAATTGCATAAAATTTTATATTTGAATCAAAATCGTTTTGAATTAAGTTTCTACTGTTTTAATTTTAAACTTCATTAAATTTAATTGAATTATTTCTTATATTATAAATACAAAAAGTATTCATGAATTATTGAAAAATATATTTAAAAAATGAGATTTTCATGATGGTGTTAGTTTTAATGATTTTCATTTAGAATAGTTTTCTTTTTAATTAAATAAGTTGAACATTGCAGAAAAGTAGTTGCTTTTTTCCTAGGGCGGAAAAGTAGTCCACCAATCAGAAACTAGAATTTACCGCCGTTCTGAAATGACACTTTCCACATATCAAACAAGGGTAGAAAATTGAGATTCCACTCGATCGTAGAAAAAAAAACACTCACGATGAGAGGTCACGACCTCGGAAATGAAGTTCGGAACGAGCTTTTGCAGGCTTTTCGTATACTTACCTTTATGTTAACAACATATTAGAAAACTAAAGCGCAATAGCCAGCAAATCTTGAGAGAAAAAGTTTTTTGCGTCCATTTAATATTATAAAGTTATGGGCTTAATTGTGACTTGAAATAGCTCAAATGGTCAAGTCGTTATATCGCACTCAAAAGTACGGGGTTCAATTCCTCATACGGAGAATTTTTCTTTTATTCATCGAAACAACTTTATTTTATTTTATTTTTTATAAATTAAAGAAATCAAACTCTGTATACATTAAATACATCTACCAGAATGGCAATTACATAAAAACATTGAAAACAAAAAATATTCTGACATCTCGCATAATTAATAAATGAGATTGACCACAAGAACAAGATTTTTTTAAAAGATCTATTCGAAAACAGATTTCATCCACATTTGAAAATATTTCCCCCTGGCATCCAAAAGTTTACTGTTAGAAGCATACTGGGCATAGCGAAAATTGGAGATGACAACTGATGGTGAACTATTGAGTGTATTTTAATACAGTCCTCAGGAGAATGTATTTCTCTTATTTGTTCAATTAAATAAGCACAAAGGAGTACATTTTGGTGGAATTACTTTTAAGGTACACGTTTTCCTATTACATTAAAAACAATAAGAAAAATACGTTGAAATAGAAAAACAATAAACGATTTCTTTAATTTATTAAGTAAAATAAGATAAAAAAAGTTGTTTCGACAAATAAAAGAAAAATTTTCCACATACGGATTGAACCCCGTACTTTTGAGTGCGATACAACGACTTGACCACTGAGCTATTTCAAGTCACAATTAAGCGAATAACTTGATAATATTAAATGAAAGCAAAAAAACTTTAAACGCTTTTTTCTCAATATTGGTTGGCTATTGCGCTTTAGTTTTTTTAATATGTTGTTAACCTAAAGGTATACTACAAGCCTACAAAAGCTCTCCCTGTCAAATCGATGTAATTCTGAATGAAATTAAATTAGGTACTCACATTGATGTCCTTCTTTCTTTACTGTACCAGTTTTCAAATCTAATATTCTACCAGTATTTTGTGGTTCTTGTGTTGATAATTGTTCACGTACTTTTTCAGTATCTTCAGGATGAATGTTGTCATATATACAAGAACCATACCAATCACTTTGTGAATAATTCAATACTGGCGCTACAGAATCTGATACATATATTACACGCCCTGTATCACAACTAACAACAAATAAAAATCCATCTGCCGCTTCCAAAATTAAATGTTTTAATTCTTGATCTGTTAAAAATGATGGTTTATATGTACCATCAGTGCTTGTATTGCCTGTACCTAGAATTATCATATAATACTCTTAATTAATATTAAATTTGAATTAAATGATAACATAATAAAGGAACCTGATTAAATTTTCTTGCTTTTAAACGCAATCGACGGATACCATTTACAATAATCTTTTAACTTATACAAAATATGCAAATTATAAAGCAAATTTAATAATAATAATAATAATAATAATAATAATAATAATAAAATTAATAATAATGATAGAAAAACAATCTACCATTGTTTATATTTTACATGTTAGAAACATGAAGTCATGTTACTGAAATACTTGCGCAAGCAATGTTGTATTTCAACAATACATTGTTTCGTTTAAAAATTGACCAGAATTATTTCTACGTTTGCAATTTTTTTTTTTAAACAAGAACATTTTTTTCCAATTTTTATTTCCAATAATATATTTAACTACTTGAAATTTCTAAAGACTGTCGCCAAAAATATTACATTGTAATAATATTTATTATTCATGTTGGTATTTGTCTTAAAACGGACGTAAAAACTATTGTTTTGCAATTTGTATGCAATAAACGTTAAAGTCAAATCAGTACATTTGGAAAAGTTCAATATTTTAATACTCTGAATTACAATTATTGTTCAGTTTAAACATTTATAGATAATTTTGATTTCTATTTTTAAATGAAATTAAAAATGACTTGCAAGGAAATAACGATGTAAATTATTTCTTATCATTTCATTTTAAATATTCTATTTATAATCGCAATGATTTGTCGACAAATATTTTAGTGACCATTCTTGGAAAACTTTATCGGATATGTAAAACGTTTACTGCATAAGAAATTGAGTTTTGAACGCACATTGACTCTTCTTCCTTTGTTTTATAATATTCTATTCGATATATTTACAGTTGTAGAGAAAATAATAATAAATATAATAATAACAATAATAATATCAAAATTTTACAAAAAACAATCCTGCTAAGAACAGCCCACATTATTAGAAAAATTATTTACTAAAGAAAATTTGAAGATCTTGCTTAAGAAATACAGGCTGTTTTTTCTAAACATGGTCAGTTCTTATAAAACTCTTACTAGCCGGCGAGGAATTCAAAAAATATTTCAATTGTAGGAGCGACCCTAGAGATCATTTTAGCAAAACTAGAGCCTCGTAGCTTATTTATAAGTTGGTCAAAAAAACGATCGTTTTGGACGAAGTTGCAATTTTCAAAAACTGGCAAAGCACGCAAAATGACTAATTGTAAGAATGATTCGTAGACCCTTCCAACAGTGTTTTTTTTTTCGTTTTTGTCCATTTCATTCGAGAAAAAATGCGAAAGATTTCCACCTGTTGCAAAATAAAATGAAGAAAAACGAAAAAAATCACTTACGGGAGTGTCTACGAGTCATTCTTAGTCGTTTTGTGTGCTTTTTTTGTTTTTGTAATTTGTAACATTGTCAGAAACGAGCGTTTTTTGACCAACTTCCAAATGAGCTACGAGGTTCTAATTTTGCTAAGATGATCTCTAGACACTTTCCTATGAATCCTTGAAATATTTTCCAAATCGCTCGATAACTAATAGGAGTTTCATAAGAATTGATCACTTTTAAAAAAACAACACTGTATTGAATATTTCCGACATACAGATAAAATATCCATTATTGTAAATAATGTGAAGACAAATAAATAATAATAATAATAATAATAATAATAATAATAATAATAATAATAATAATAATAATAATAAAATGAAATGATCTTTTAATTATATTACAATCTTCTTAGCGATAGTGGTTGTTTCAAACACGTTCGGTAGATTTTTATCGAACCACCTAGCCACGCAATGTTATTAACATTGAAATTATATTTTGATACATACAATCACTCTAATTACTTAATAGCTAGTTAAGAAAACCATCATTATAGGTTATACATATATTATAAGTATGTATAAATTTATTTATATCTGTGAAAAGGTTGGGAAAAAAATCGATAATGTGTGTTATAGATTCTTTCACGGTTCATTTAATGGCTTCAACAAAATCTAAAAAATACAATCTAACAAAAAAGAAAGGCAGTAAAACAATAATTATTATTATATAAACCCTTCAAGGCATGCATTTTAAAACACTTAGCTGTATAAATCGGCTAATATACCGTCATGTTCACTCAAATATACTGCTATCTCATTGTCAGTGTTTTATACAGGACGTCTCAACTATTACTCTTCTATTTCTGAGAAGGATTATTATTATAAAAAATTGAAGAGGAAGACTAGGGCCCGTCCTGGCAAGTCTAGAGTTTATCGGCACCCCTTCAGGAAGACAACAATGACGTCAGATCAATTATTAAAAATAAATTCATGTGGTTCTTATACCGCCTTGGGCGATCGCCCAATCAACCTACCTCCGTTAAAGCCGCCACTGGACTTGGGGAATCCATCGGAGATGAAATCGCTTTTCTAGGGTCTTAGAAGAAATTAATGGCAACTTTTAGAAGTTCAGCTTCAACTGAACACAAAAAAATGTTTCCCTTTGTAAATTGTGATTGCTGAAAGAATTGAAAAAATAGATACTGACCATTTCACGCTGGAGCGGCAGATCTTGTATTAGTTGGTGAGCAATTTGAATAATTTTTTAAGGATTTGTAGGGTGGTCCTATAGAAAATTCTATCAAAAGAAAGACATCATAGCTCATTTGAAAGTTAGTGCAAGACTTGAAATAATGCTACGATTCACGTTTGCGTTTTTCCCTATTGTATTATTTTTGCATGTTTATTCTATAATTCATGACTTTTATGAACGATATGGCTTAATTTTCAATACCTCATATAGTTTTCTATAATTCTAATAAAAAATTTCTGCCACAAAACAAATATTAATTGTCTATATTATAAATATATAAATTCGTGTGTTTTTTTGTAATGTAGATTAGCAAGCCTTTAAACGCCATCAAGCAATTTACCGGTCCGCATTTAGAAAAAGGTTGAGAAACACTACTCTAAACCGTGCGTAAGGGCGGCCACGCACTGGCCTTTTCAAAACTGCACAGACTTTATGCATTTTGTGCACATCATCTTCAAAAATATGTCTTTCTTGCAATTATAACTAGAAAGAAAATTTAAACGATATATTTTGATTTCATTTTATACAACTTTAAATTAATCTGAAAATTTTAGTTCATACATAAGTTAATACAGGGCAGTGACCAAAAAAAATTCTTCTGGTAAATAAGAAAGTAATAACGATGAAGAAGCACCCTTCTGTGATAAAAATACAATATATTCAAAGTTCAATGATACGAGAGTTGCTATTTAAGTATCCAGAACTGCCAATACTGGTGTTCCTAGATGTCAGCTGACATATCCATCGTAAACTTTGACAATTTTGACGATATATGTACTAGAACAATTTGCCATAGGGGCGTTACTTTTGTGTGACTTAAAAATTTCATTTCAGTCGAAAAATGGAGTTGACGTATTGACGCGAAAAAAAATTGTGCGATGATTTACAACTTTCGATGTGGATTATTTCAACAGTGCATCGATCAACTCTTTTCGACTTTTCGTAATGAAGCTGTATCTAAAACTACTATATGTATATCATTGGTTTAGAGAATGAAATCGTGGCCACACTTCACTTACGGACGAATTTAAAAAGGGTTGTCTAAAATCGTTTGTTGTGCCAAAAAACGTCCATGCTGTATGCTAACTAATAATGAAAGACCGTTATGTGACAAACCATGAGATTGAGGCATCTTTGGGCATTAATATGACAAGCATTAATTAAATGTAGCATGAACGTTCAATTGTGAAATAGCTTTGTTCGAATTGGATACCGCATTATCTACCATGAGAATGTGAGCTCTCATACATTGGCCCAAACAACTCATTATTTGACCAACCAAAACATTAAATTGGTAGAAATTCCGCAATTCAGTACCCAATGATACCTTTTTTTCCGTCTCGATGGGAAAAAAGGCGGTAAATGCATTCAAAAAGCATGTTTTGGAGATGCCTAAATCAGAATAAAAAAAGTGCCATGAAAATTGATTGAAGGGTATGTATAAGTAGTGAAACGATCATCACGGAGGATATGCTAAAAAACAATAAACCATTTCCAATGATAAATACTTATTCGTTTTCGTTAATTGTTCCGAATACATTAATAGCAACCCTCGTACACTATCTATTAATAGTTGCTAATATTAAACACAAAAGTTAATGGCTGACTAGTTAGTGTGGTGAAAGTAATTCAATTTAGAAATTAATTAACACCTGATTATATCTGACATAAGTAAACAGATAATAAAGAATAAAGTTCAGTAAATTCAGTAAAATCGAAAAAAAAAACAGAAATTTTAGACGGGACGAAATGTGGAGCTGAACCGAAATTAAAAAACTTGAAAATTAACGATTTTGAAATAAAACGAAAACCAAAAAAACCGTAATTTTTGCAGGAAAGAAATCTGGAACCGAACCTCAATATTTTTTTTTTTAATTGAACCGTAACAAAAACTAGAACAAAATAAACGGTTCGAAGACCTGGTAAATTCGACTGCGAACTTATTTTTTACGTTAATAAGCATGTTTATTTTAAATTAAGAAAGAACTATGGCATTTATCAATATCGACTATAATCAAGAGTTTTTGTTAGTAATCTATTGTATAACATTGTATCTAGCCACATCATGATTGGCCTTTTCCTATTTCTCTTTCATTTGGATTTTTGCAATGGTTATTAATGTATTTTAAAATTGTAAACATTACTATGTATATAGAAAAGCTCCATATTTG
>JAZBGW010000664.1:0-18754 GCA_037464815.1 Mylabris variabilis | reverse complement strand
GTAAAAGAGAGTAAAACGCAAAACAATAGACGACCTACCTCAATGAGAATTTTTGTAGCATTTTTTTTAAAGACTGCAAAATGATTAAGAAATGTTATGATCATATGCAGGCTTCACAGAACATTCTAACAGAGTGGTCTACAAAACAATCTAGTCAAATTATCAAAAAAGAATTTAGATTTCTCACCTTCCCCAACTTGTTACGTCGGTGTTCTTATTATTTAAATATTCTTTGGATGTTACCCTACAACACCTCGAGCGCTAATTTTGTTATTTTCATAAATAACAAAAAAACGCTAGGGGGTAGGTACCAAGCGAGGCGATACACCCTGTATTAAATAATTAAATAATTTTGTATATATTTTTTTTAATAAATTACTTGAATTTGTTATAGGTGCGTATCCAAGATGAGTATATAAAAGCCTTTCTAGCTGGTGATCCACATATAAGGCCGACAATTCCATTAATACCATCATTCCCACAAACAAATCTAAGTATACCAACACGCCAATCCCGTCATCCAGGCACATTAGGCCATCATGATCGTTCCAGTTCAGCACCGAATGTATGTTTAAATAATGTTGTAAAGACTACAAATGATGATTGTCAACAATCATCATCATCATCATCATCATTACCACCACCACAATTACCACCACCACGTTCATTATCAATAAATCGTCAAAATAATAATAATAATGATGATACATCATTGACACATTGTCGTAGTACACAAGCCTCACCTACCGGTTCATTACAACCACGTCGACCGCGTGCCAAATCTGCCGATGAAACAAAACCATTATTATCAGCTAGAGAAAGTATTGAAGATTGGGAAATACCAGCTGATGAAATTATTGTACAATATCGTGTTGGTTCCGGTTCATTTGGTACTGTATATAAAGCAGCATGGCATGGACCAGTTGCTGTAAAAACATTAAATGTACAAATACCAACATTAGCACAATTACAAGCATTTAAGAATGAAGTGGCCGTTTTAAGGAAGACACGACATGTTAATATTTTATTATTTATGGGTTGTGTTAGTAAACCACAATTAGCTATTGTAACACAATGGTGTGAAAGTTCCAGTTTATATAAACATCTACATATAGATGAAGCGAAATTTGCATTATTTACATTAATTGAAATTGGTAGACAAACAGCTCAAGGTATGGATTATTTACATGCTAAAAATATTATACATCGTGATTTAAAATCGAATAATATCTTTCTACATGATGATTTAACGGTGAAAATCGGTGATTTTGGTTTAGCAACAGCAAAGACACGTTATTCCGGTTCACAACAACAATTCCATCAACCAACCGGTTCAATATTATGGATGGCACCGGAAGTTATACGTATGCAAGAAGATAATCCATATAGTTTCCAATCGGATGTTTATGCTTTCGGTATTGTTATGTTTGAAATGTTAGCTGGCCAATTACCATATTCACACATCAATAATAAAGATCAAATTTTATATATGGTTGGACGTGGCTATTTAAAACCAGATTTAACAAAATTACGTTCAGATACACCGAAAGCATTAAAACGCCTTACTGAAGACTGTATAAAATTTAATAGAGATGATCGACCATTATTTAGACAAATACATGCATCATTAGAAGGTCTATTAAGAAATCATCCGAAAATTAATCGTTCAGCATCCGAACCAAATATGAATCGTACACAATTACAATCGGATGATTTTATTTATGCATGCGCCAGTCCAAAGACACCAGTCAATTTCGGACCAGCTAGTAATTTCCTTTTTTATTCATCTGGTACTGGTAATATTTAAATATTTCTCTGGTTATATGAATTTATTTTTTAAATAAATAAATTATTTAAAAAAAAGAATCACCTCCAAGATGATAACAATAACAAGGGAAACCTATCGTGATGATGACTGGTTGTGATTGAGTGAATGTATAAAAGATAGGCCGTAGATTTTAAAAATTATTATTGTCAAAATGTAAATTATACAAATATTGTTTTTGTTTTCGTATTAAATAAATTCTTTAAAAAAAATACGGTTTTCTAACCTAAATTATCCTGATGCCAACAAAATTTGAGGTTATATTTACTATAATTTTTTTTAAAATAATTTGAGAAACAATCAGTTAAATTATTCAATAGAAACCGGTTAGAATCGGTTATAAATTGTATAAATTACAAAGATTCGTTCAAGATATGGAATTGTTGATAACAGAAGTTGAGGTTATGTTATGAAATAATTGCAAGTAATATGAAATTTAAATATTAATAAATACGCTATTAATCTAGTCGTTAAATGGTAATTACGCAACTTTTATTATTAAACGATATAATTCATAAGAATTTCAAAGTTTTAGATGTTTTTAAGGCAATTTTATAGAAATCGACAGTTTTTATATTTGTCTAAACGACATTGTTGTACATCAACTGGAAAAATGTCAGAAATTGAGAAAAAATTCGTGTTACCAGCACGATATGCAGGCAGTGAGAAAAGTGTTTGGTTTGCTGTTATAATTGTATTCATCTTCTATCTTTAATAATTTACAAATTTTTAGGGTTGAATATATACAATTAGCTTTGGATTACAAACCGTTAAATTTAGGCCAAGGCTTCCCTGATTACCCACCACCAAAATATATAACCGAAGCCCTAGCAGATGTTGCAAACAGTGATAATTGTTTGATCCATCAATATACACGAGGATTTGTAAAATTTTCATTATTTAAATTGATGAATTTTCTTAATTATTGTTTTGTTATCATATAAAAGGGACATCCACGTTTAGTTCAAGCATTATCGAAATTGTATTCGCAATTGATTTGTCGTCAAATCGATCCACAAACGGAAATTTTAACAACTTTAGGTGCTTACGAAGCGTTATTTGCTAGTATTATCGGTCATGTTGATGTTGGTGATGAAGTTGTAATAATCGAGCCGTATTTTGATTGTTATGAACCGATGGTGAAGAGTGCCGGTGGTATACCACGATTTATACCATTAAGATTGGTTTGTTTATTAAATAATTATAGCTATATTTATACAACAAGTGAGTTAGGGGGCAAATAAGATGCGAAAGAAAACGGAGTGATTTTCTCGAGTGTCTTATTTGCCCCTTAACGCAAGAGTTGTATACAAGATTTTATCCAACACCGAACAAAAAACCATTTTAAATATTTCTGAATGTTTAAATAAATGGCGGGCATTTTTACGCGCATGCACTTGAAATTTTTCCCTGCGCATGTCCAAATATAAATTTTTAAATTGAAAAATACAAGTTGAGCGTCTACACATTAATTATTAATTAATAATTTGGACACACAGTAAAAACCAAAACAATTAAATTAATTTAGGTTATGTGTAGATGTTTAACTTTTATTTTTCAGCTTAAAAATTTATATTTGGCCATGCGCAGTGAATTTTTTTTCACTTTAATTGACATGCGCATTTTCACATCACTTCCTATACTAACCAATAGGAATACGTAATTTCTATAACACACTAGTATGTTGTGGATATAAATACACTAGTGTGTTATAAGGTGCTTTATTAATTTAAAATCGACGTAGTTATGGCCTGATAATACAACGGTGTTGGACAAATTAATTAATTAATAATAATCGATTACATTTCGATATTTAGAAAGAGAATCCGAATGGACAACTACCATCATCATCTGATTGGATCTTGGATAAACAAGAATTAGAGAATTTATTCAATGAAAAAACGAAAATCATCATATTAAATACACCACATAATCCATTAGGGAAAGTATTTACATTAGATGAATTGACGCACATTGCTGATTTGTGCAAGAAATGGAATGTTTTATGTATTTCCGATGAAGTTTACGAATGGATTGTTTATAAACCCAATAAACATATTCGTATAGCAACATTACCCGGTATGTGGGAACGGACAATAACCATCGGTTCAGCTGGGAAAACATTTAGTGTAACTGGATGGAAATTAGGATGGGCTTATGGACCAGCTAATCTTATGGTTAATTTACAAATGGTGCATCAGAATTGTGTTTATACAGGAAATACACCAATTCAAGTATATTTTTTTTTATTTTGCATCTATGATAGCATTGTTAAGTTAACAAAAGGAGTGCTTTAATACCCGTGGGGGTCTTTTGATAGCTTTTTTTCTTGACCCTTTCCGTCCCTGCCCCGGAACCGCTGTTGGTATTGCTTCAGGGCAGGTTTGGAGTTTTAGCAGTTTACAATTCCTGCACGAGACCAAGTTTAAAAAACGAGCGCGCTAGCGCAAGTTTTTTGATGGTCGAGTACAGGAATTGACTCCTAATATAATATTGACTTTTAATATTAATTGACTTCTAATATTAATTAATAAACTTACAAAGGAATAAAATTTTATTATTGATACAATTTAGGAAGCTGCAGCTATCGGTTTTGAGAAAGAACTAGCCCGTCTTAGCCGTAAAGATTGTTATTTTAATTCAATATCAGAGGAATTGTTGGCGAAACGTGATTTTATGGCGAAATGTTTGATTGATGTTGGTATGACGCCGACAATACCAGAAGGTGGTTATTTTATGATAGCTGATTGGTCACCTTTAGGTATTTATATAGAAATAAAATTATAACAAATTTAATTTTTTAAATTAACAATTGTAGCATCGAAAATTGATTTAAATTCGGAACATGATAAATATAAAGATTATCGTTTTACAAAATGGATGACGAAGAATATCGGTCTGCAAGGGATACCACCAAGTGCTTTCTATGGTGAACCAGATAAACACCTGGCAGAGAATTTCGTTCGTTATTGTTTCTTTAAAGTAAATTATTATGATTTTATTTTAATAGTATATTTTACAATGAGGCTATAATGAGTGCTATTATTACCGAGCGAGTGTTGTAATCATTTTCGGTAATAATAGCACACATTATAGCAAGTTGTATGTTATACTTTCGCTACGACTTGTTTCTAAATGTACAGGTATTGGTGGTGTACAAGAATATGTACCTTCTTAATTATTTCGATTATAAAATCGCACAAAAAACAAACATTTCAGAACTATTTGTTAAAACTTACTCTTTTTATTTATTTTTTTGTCTTTACATTTTAGAGAAACTATTATCTAGTACTAAAATCGTTTTCCTGGTCACTTTCCATTGTAAATATTACGTTTGTATATTCTCACAACTAAGTATTTGTTACAACTATGATTCAAAATCGCACAAAAAATTTTGTAGTTACCATGGTTTTTTTGACATTAGAGGGAAATAATGAATCAAATACTATTTTCTGATTGGCTGAACCATTATTCTCTCTCGTAAGCCAATCAGAAAATAGTAGGAAATAATATAGGGCATTATATAAGTATAATAGTCATTTTAGATATAAGTCGTAGATGAAATAATTAATTCAGTTTGTTTTTAAACTTTTAGAAAGATGAAAATCTACAGGAAGCCGCCAGGATTTTAAAAGATTGGAAATCGAAAAACTGATTCGTAGGATTCGAATAATGAACGAAAAATAGTAAAATTAAGTCTGTTTTCCGAATAAATTTTGTTATAAATAAATCATTTTATTTAAACAATTATCGTTTTTTGTTGAATTTCCTTGAGTAATTACCGAACAACAAACATTTTTTAACTATTTACAATTTTGATTTTTATAAAAACCAAACTAACTAAATTACAGTTCACATGAACTAGATTCATTTCAATCGGTATATATACTGTTATAAAATTAGAAGATAGTGGGTGATTCGAGAGCTCCCAGGAATAACTAAATTTACACCAGAACTTTACATTTCCTGTCGTAGTACTCTCGGTCACTCTTTTTCTTTGTAATTTTTACAATTTGTAATGCTAACAAGGTTGTTGTTCTAGATAATGACAATAATTGTGTTTATATCATATCAATGTCGTTTATTCGTTATGTATGTGATAGGTATTTCAGGCTGCCTACATTCATCGCATCCTCAAAAATAATTATTCACGTGTTTTTAACATTCAAACTCTTTCACACGACTATGCCAAATCTAAAAACTTACAAATTGCGAGAAATAATTAACAATGATCTTCAAGGCAGTATACCCCCGCAACCCACGCAGTGAGGGGGGGCAGTGTCAAGGGGACTCAACAAAGTTTAAATATATTTTCTTAAAATATCTTATTTCAATAATGTAATCAATGTTTCTCAATGAATAATTTATTTTCAAGTTCTAGGTAGGTCATTAAGTAATACACTACACGAGCGCCCTTTTGTTGTGATGGGGGTCCTTGAGATTTTCGTTACGCCACTGCTTCAAAGCTTCTTGAATTATAATCCAACAAGTCTTGAAGAATTTTTTTGGATTTTTAGAAATACAGGGTGATTCAAGAAAGTACGTCTGTCTACACTCTACACAACAAAAAAAACGGAAAATCTTGAATTATTTAAGGGTAATTTTGGTGGATGCGCCATAAGTTTGTAATAATAGGATTAGCAAATTTTCAGAAGTAAAAACCGCTTATCAATTTGATTTGAAATATTGAAATAAAAAATGGATTAAAATCGTGAACTTATGAAAAATTAAACAACAATAACTCAGCCATTAAGAATTTGTTTGTTTTGTTTAATCATCTTTGTTTTATCTTGTGTTATTTTTAAATTTCGTTTTGTTTTTATAATATTTATAGTAAGTATACCGGATGTCCCGTAAGTCGCGCCTATGCTGCTAAGGGGCAGATAGGGGTTGAAATTCTAAGACGAAATGACCCGTACCATTATTCCATCCACCGCAAAGATAATTAGTAATTATATAAATTGAGCAACCAATCAGGTGCTCTGTTAGTTTGAACGGCTGTCGCGCCAGCCTGCTAACTGGTCCGCTTCCCATGTTCCACCGTCAAGACTTATTCCTTCTCTCTTTTTATCAATGTATCGAGTTCTTGATTGGTTATTGATAACTAGTTATCTATGCATCAGATGATAAAATGATACAGGACTTTTCGTTTTAGAATTTCATCCCCTATCTGCCCCTTAAAAAGAAATGCGTGACTTACGGGACATCCTGTATAACATATTTTTCTTCAATAAATAATTATTATAAATGTGAACTTTAGTTGCTACGTTTTTGTTGAAAAAAGACCCTCCATCAATGCAATTCTAATATTATTTTAATCAAAAAAGAAGAAAACCGGAAGAAAATATTTGAAACGATTCTGTTGTCGGTAAAAAATTCGATTTAGATGAAGAAAAATACAAAATTTGAACATATTACGATAGTGTAAAGCAATGAATAATGAACGCATGTTTGTCTTTGATAACAAATAATAATTGAATCTTGTTTATTTACACAGCTCGAATTTAGTCAATAATTGTCTTTTATAACAAATGGATGATTTTAAAAAGAAATTCCAATTACCACAAAGATACCAACAGTGCACTAATAGTGTTTGGTATAATTTTGTTATAATTCTAGCAACATTTAAGAAAATCTAAAAGTTTTTCAAAAATTTCAGGCCTGAATATGTGAAATTAGCAAATGAATACAATCCAATCAATTTAGGACAAGGCTACCCCGATTATCCACCATCTGAATATGTGATCAATGCCTTAGCCGAAGTAGCTAACAATAGTGATAAAACAACAATACACCAATATACAAGAGAATATGTACATCATTATCTACCTATAAGTATACAGGCTGTCCCGTAAGTCACATATTTCATACTAAGGGGCAATAGATGATTAAATTCTAAGACGAAAAGTCCTCTACCATTCGGTCATCTGACGCACAGGTAATTAGGTATTAATTAAATTAAATAGACAATCAAGTGCTCTCTATAGCGATAAAAAGAGAGAAGGAAAGTCTTGATTGGGGAAGAAAGCACCTGATTGGCTACTTAGTTTAATTAATTACTAATTACCTGTGAGTCAGATAACAAAATGGTAGAGGACTTTTCGTTATAGAATTTCATCCCCTATCTGCCCCGTAGGAGGTAATGCGCTATTTACGGGACAGCCTGTATAAATATTAGCAATTGATGAATTTTGATAATTTGTAGGGTCATCCACGTTTGATAACGGCTCTCTCTAGAATGTATTCGAAATTAATTGGCCGTCGAATCGATCAAAATACAGAAATTTTGGTAACTTTAGGCGCTTATAATGGAATCTTTGCTGCAATTATGGGTCATATCGATAATGGTGATGAAGTTATAATCTTTGAACCATATTTTAAATGTTATGAACATAATGTTATCAGTGGTGGTGGCATTCCAAAGTTCATACCATTACAATTGGTATAAATTTAATAATAATTATTATTATATTTATTAATTATTCGATTTCAATCATTGTAGAAAGATAACGGGCAGGAGGTTTTAACATCAGCTGATTGGATTTACGATCGACAAGAATTGGAAAATTTATTTAATGAAAAAACGAAACTTCTTATCCTTAATACACCGCATAATCCGATTGGGAAAGTTTTCACATATCAAGAATTGATTTTCATTGCGGATTTGTGCCGAAAATGGAATGTTTTGTGTATAAGTGATGAAGTTTATGAATGGTTAGTTTTTACACCAAATACCCATATTCGCATAGGTATAAAAATAGAATTTTATCAATAAATAAAGGCTGTCGACCACTACTTTTTATCAAAATGGGGAATGTAAAAAAAACATGCCTCAAGACAATTGTCTGTAATTCAAAATTTCCTCAAAATTTTCCAAAACAGAATCGTCCTTCTCCTGCACCTTGAAACGCTATCGCGCATTTCTACATTTTAAAAAAATCAAGCGAGAAATACCCATTTTCATAAACAGTATAGTGGTCCGCAGCCTTAATTAATTAATTAACAAAAATACATAATAAGCTTCATTACCTGGTATGTGGGAACGGACAATAACCATCGGTTCAGCTGGGAAAACATTCGGTGTAACTGGATGGAAATTAGGATGGGCTTATGGTCCTGATTATTTAATCGGTAATCTTCAGGTAGTGTTATCTAATTGTGTTAGTGCTGGAAATACAATTTTACAAGTTAATATCATTAAAATAACACTTTGTTTTTTAGAATAAATAAGAATATTTTTGTAGGAAGCTGTAGCCGTATGTTTCGAAAACGAATTAAATCGTTTAGATACAGATGATAGTTATTTTAATAGTTTATCAAAGCAATTGATAACGAAACGGGATTTTATGTGTGGACTTTTACGTGAAATTGGTATGCGGCCAATAATACCACAAGGTGGTTATTTTATAATTGCCGATTGGTCATCATTGGGTGATTTTTTTTTTAACATTTTTCCAATAATTTTTCAATTTAAATCGCGTTTTTAGAACCTTTAATTGATTTGAATTCCGAACATGATCAATATAAAGACTATCGTTTCACTAAATGGATGATAAAACATATCGGTATTCAAGGTATACCACCATCGGCTTTTTATTGTGACAAACATAAATATTTAGGTGAATATTTTGTTCGATATTGTTTTGTAAAGGTGCGTTGAAAATGTTCGAAAATTTATAGAAAAAAAATTAATTTTGAATTTTTAGAAAGATAAAAGCTTAGAGAAAGCTGCCAAAATCTTAAAACAATGGATAAACAGTACAAATAAATCGTGTTTGAAAAAATGTATTTGATTTTTGTGAAGAATAAATTCTATTCAAAAACGAGTAATTTTATTATTTTTACAATAAAATTAAATCTTGCTTATAACGAGCAATCGATTAAGGGGATTCCGGACCAATGTGTCGATAATAATTTTCAAACAGCGATTACTCGCTTGTTTTCGCTATCATTCAAAAATAAAAAAACAATGAAAATATTCTTTCACAAAAATATCAGAACTTTTGATTTCTAATGGGTTTTCGACGCGAATTAAATTGAAATTTGGTGGAGGCGCTGAAAGAATTGATCAAAATTAAACCGTGATGCACACTATCTAGACCATCAGATACTTAAATTTGTTGTTTTGACCAATTTAATTACTCTTTTATCAGTTGTGGTAAATAAAAGTAGGGACATTACTGACTTTACAATTTATCAATTTATATTATCATCTATATGTATGACTTTTGTTGTTGTTATTTTGTTTGATAAATAATTTTAAAAATATAAACAGAAAACAACAAGATAATTCTTATCATTGTTAAAAATTCTTCTAAAGCGAGGATGCGTTATAGTTGATAGCCGGATTACAAATAAATTTGTAATTATTAAACATTTAGCATTAGTAAACAACTGTTAATACAAAACAAAAATGTTGTAATTTTGTGCAAAATTTGTTTTTAAAGACCGCACAAGGCAATCTTGCACCGGGGCCCGCTTTTCTTCGCGCCGGTCCTGCGTAAAACTTTTATTGTTAATGTTGTTAATTTGATTGATAAATAATTCCAGGAGAATAAATAGATAACTCTTAACATATTTAAAATTCGCCTAAAAGTGAAGATGCATTATAATTAGTTCTCAGTTTACGGCACAATCAATAAACCATAAAATGGAAATCTGGTAAGTTCTTTCTATTCATTTACTATTTTCCGTAGATAAATCAATAGATTAATTAAAAAATCTCGTTAATTATAGGCATTTACATTCTTTGAAAATAATAATTTTAATATGGTGCAATTCACAATTATCTCACGAATATTGTGAAAGAAAATTTATGCCGCCACCGTTTTTCCCAACTAGATCATCATTGGGATATTTAGATGCATCTCGTTATTTTTATTGTCGGAATGTGAATTCAGGTATCGATCTTCATCAACAACCAAGAGCTCATTATATACAACGAATGTGGACAAATTTGTTAATTGATAACAGTACATTAATAGAATTGAAATCAGATTTGTTTGATAACAATACAGTACAACATATCAAAAATTTACAAATTAACGCAAATGTTGAGATTATCTATAATGATACATTTAAAAATTTTGATTTAACAATACTAAAATTACAAAACAATCAAATCAAACGGCTAAATCATAGTGTTGCAAATTTAAAAAATCTAGAAATATTAGATCTAAGTTACAACAAAATTGCCAATCTAGAAGATGATAGTTTTGTTAATTTACAAACTTTACAATATTTATATTTATCCAATAATTATTTAGAACGATTACCGAATCTCACCATACCAACATTAATTTCATTAGATTTGAATAATAATAGATTAGAATCAATAAGAGAGAATGTTTTTAATAATTTAACAAATTTAGAAATTCTTTTGTTGAACAATAACAAATTGAATAAATTACCAATAAATTTATTCATTCGAAATCAAAATCTAACAAAACTAGATTTAAGTCAAAATCAAATAATTGATTTCAATACAATACTACCGAATTCTTGTCAAATATTGAATTTGAGTCGTAATTTTATCGAAAATTTCAATTTCACTCAATTTCCGACTACAGAAATAATCGATTTAAATAGAAATAATTTGAAAATAATTTTAAAACCTTTGGAGACTACAGACGTGAAGAAATTGAATTTAAATTATAATAAATTAAACAGAATTGATGGAGATTTACAAAATTTTAAAAATTTGGAATTTCTAGATTTATCAAATAATGAAATTCTTGAAATTGATAATGACGCATTTTATACGAATAATAAATTAAAATATTTAGACTTATCGAATAATAATATAAACAATTTAAATATAAATAAATTTCCAATTAGTTTACAACAATTAAATTTAAATGGTAATAATTTTAATAAATTGTACAATTTTTCACATTTAATCAATTTAATAGATTTAAATCTAAATTCTAATCAAATCACAGAAATTCCCATCAATTTATTAACAACGAATCTACAAAATTTAAATTTAAACAACAATCAAATCAAAACATTACAACTTGGTTGTTTTAAAAATTTACAAACATTAAAATCGTTAGATTTATCGTTTAATTTGATTGAAAATTTACCATTAGGTATTTTTGGTAATTTGAAAACTATAAAAATTCTAAATTTGTCCCATAATCAATTGAAACATCTACCAAATGGTATTTTTTTCAATAGTAGAACTATCGAATATTTTGATATTAGTTTTAATAATTTTGATTATATAGATATTGAAAATCTTCTACCATCATTTACATCGAAAACTATAATTGATCTAACAGGTAATAATTGGTCATGTTCTGTACTCATTGAGATAATTAAAAAGTTTCAAAATTTAAATATAAAAGATGGTAATCAACATGATGTAACTAGTATTAATGGGATTGCTTGTAATGATAACGATACAATAATTAGTAATAAAGACGATAATGATTTATTAATATTATTACAGGATTTAAACAATAAAATATTAATTATTGTTATTCTATTATTGTTAACTTTTATCATATTTATTGGACAATTGTTTGTAAAATATTTACCGAAAGATTTAATTAAGAATAAGTTTAGTGTTAGTGAACAAGAGATGACTTTAATTCATTAAATGATTGTAGAATTTATGTAATAAACACAGTGATCAATGAATTTTTGTGATATTTTGTAATTTTGTAAAACTCCAACAGGTGTCTAAGATATTTAAATAAATTAGCTCAAAAAATGAGAATGTTAATCAGCTTTCCTTATCAGTTCAAATCATTAAATTAATTAAAAATTAAAACTTAAACTTACCAATACATATCCTGATTTTCATTTATGTCTTGTTCCTAATGTTAGTTGAAAATATAGATATAGGAAAGACGGATTTATTGACATAAGGATCCATTTGGAAATAAATTGAATTTTTTTCACTGTTGAAAGAAAGGGAGAATATCTCTTATTTCATTATCAATTCATAAGATGTTAGAAAATACGTTACCTGAGAAGATTTGATATTCTTTTGAGATAAACTTGACAGGATAAGACGAAAGGATTCAGGTTACTATAATTTCTTCTATTATTCGTAATTTTTCCTATATTTATTGTAGAATTATTATAAAATAAAATACCATAACAATTAAACGAAAATAATGTGATTAAACTGAAAATTCAATACAAATATTTACTGTTATTACTACTATTATTATTATTACTAATCAATTTTGCTTATAATGTTTTCAAAGGCATTATTAATCAATAGAGGCACTAAATATAGATTGTTAAAATAATAGTAATAATAATAATAATATAAAAAGATAGATAAGACAAATTTAATTTGCATAATAAGCCAAAATTTCTTATCGAATTATTTTACCATGGATTGCCTGGATAACTGCCAGATGGTGGTGGTGGTTGTTGTGGATAACTACCAGGCGGTGGTTGTTGTTGTGGATAACTACCAGGTGGTGGTTGCTGTTGTTGTTGTTGTGGAAATCCACCAGGATAATTATATGTACTTGGATAAGGCATTGTACCATAAGGATTATATCCTTGTGGCATTGGTGGTGGTACATAAGATGGATATGGTAAATTTGGTGTTGAACCATATGGTACAGGCATCCCTTGTACATAAACCGGATAAGGTAAATTACCACTAGTAGATTGTTGTGGTGCTGAAACTGTTGATGGTGGTGGTGGTCTTGGTGGTGCTTGTTTATTTGTTCCTGCTATATTTAATTCAAAATCAATTCATAATTAAATAATTTCATTAAAATCATAATAATACTGGGTGAGTCACCTAAAACGAAAAGTTCCTATAGCAACTTAACAAGCAAATCGAAAAATATTTCAAGGATTTATAGGAGGGAATCTAGAGAACGGTTTAGTAAAACTCTCGTTTCTGACAATGTTGCAATTTTCAAAAACGAGCTAAGCACGTGAAACCATTTTGAATGACTCAAGGATCCTCCCAACATTGATTTTTTTCGTTTTTCTTCATTACATTCTATAAAAAATACGAACCATTCCCATTTGTTCTAGCATAAAATGGAGAAACACGAAAAAAATCAATGTTGGGAGGATCCTCGGGTCATTCTTAATCGTTTCACGTGCTTAGCTCGTTTTTGAGAATCGCAGCCTTGTTCAAAACGAGCATTTTTTGACCAACTTCCAAATGAGCTACGAGGTTCTAATTTTGCTAAAATGATCTTCATATACCACCCTACAAATCCTTGAAATATTTTTCGAATCGCTAGTCAAATAATTTTTCGTTTTAGATGAATCACCCGGTATAAACAAAAATTACCAGGATCTGAATGATAAGATGGAGTTGTTGGTGGTGAAGCGGGAGTTTGTCGGCTCGATTCCTGTGTTAAATCCTTTAATAACTCCTCTTTTTCAGTTTTACGTGCAAAACAATAATCGGATACTTTATTTTGAAATGTTAATAATAACTGTGTTAGATCATTATAGAATTTGGTGCCTTCTTGTAGATTATTTAATAATTCCCTAAATGCATCATGAGCTGCAGCTAATTGACACATTTTCGTTTCACGTGCACTAGCTGTTGTACCACGTTCTTGCACAAATTGTGCATGAGCTTGCTATAATTTTTTTTAAAAAATTGTAAATAAAATAAAATTCAATAAACTTAAACTACAAACCTGGATTGCTTCAATTAAACTAGCTTGTTTATCTATACTTTCACGTACTTGCTTCTGTAATGGTCCATAAATTTGACCTAAATTTTCAACAGATATTACAGCTTCACTAATAGCTCCATCTTTAGCTAATGCTTGTAAAAATACATCTTTCATATCAAATGTTGTATTTTTCAATTCAGATTCAATAGTATCACGTTCAGCTTTTATTGTTTCAACTTGTTCCATTAATTGTTTTAAAGTTTCAACAGCTGTTGAATTTGTTATATTACCTGAAGAACCTTGTGGTACAGCTGCTTCTATTTCACTCGGTGATTTACTTAATAATTCAATATTGCTACGATGTTGTTCAAATTTTTCACGAACAACTTGATCAGCCTAAATAATAGAAACAACAATAAAATATTCGATATAATTCATTTCGATTAGCCAAAAAATTCAAAATACAGCGTTCTAATTGGTCAGATGAGTTGAATAGTCGATATAATTCATTTTGATTGGAAAAAAAATTGCAAAATACAGCGTTCTAATTGGTCAAGTGAGTTGAATAGTCGATATAATTCATTTTGATTGGTCAAAAAATTCAAAATACAGCGTTCTAATTGGTTGATTTTTGACAGAAGCCAAGCGAGTTGAGTAGTCGATATAATTCATTTTGATTGGCCAAAAAATTCAAAATACAGCATTTTAATTAGTTGATTTTTGACAGACGCCTAGTTTTTTTTAAAATTAAAATTAATAATGACCTTATTACCTGAGTAGCATTATTGATAATTTGGCGATATTTTGCAGCATTCGAACGAAACATTTCAGTTAATTTATCGGATGGTGTACGTGTCCAACGTTCTTTAAACTGTTGTCGTAAAGTATCATCAGCTTGTTTTTCTTCATCCAACATTCTATCCGTCTACAATTTAAAAAAAAAAATAAGCTTTAAAAAATAAATTTCAAAAAATAATTAACGAATACTTCATCTAATATGTCTTGATTTCGTTTTAAAGCATCTGGTAGTTCTTTTATCATACGATCCAATTCATCTATACCACCTAATTGACTAATAGTATTAGCTTTTTCTAGAATAGATGGTGGTAGACCTGAACCTTCTGTTGTTTCTATTGCAGCAGGTAAATTCAAAGAGGCTAAAACACTATATTAAAACAAATTAATAAATTAAAACTGCATTTCTAAAATAATTAATTATACCCATTTAAAGTTGTTGTAGATTCTCTTAATCTACCAATTTCAGTATTAACAATTTCTGTTTTTCTTAAATCATATGCAGCTAATGCTTGATGTACAGCAACTGGTACTAATTCATTAAATAAATCTTTAAAATTTTGGCACATCGGTTGTTGTAATGGTAAAATTTTTGCTGGTTGTGCTTTACCAATTGGTTCAATTAATTTTATATCTGGTATACGTTCATGATATATAAAATCATTATCTTTTTTTGCTTCATTTAAATTACGTTCAGCTTTATGTAATAAATCTTGAAATAATTGACGTCCACTACGTTGTTGGGATGCTTTAAATAATTCAATAGATTGTTGTAGGCGTACTATTTCTTCACCAATTTGTTTATTTGATTTACATACGAAACTTTGATATAATTCAGCAATTGCATGAAAGGCTGCCTGTTTACCAGCAATCTAAATAAAGACAAAATTTACTAAATTTAGTTGTTGAAAAAAGACAGACTATGAAATTACACTAGCTATTAAAGTACCCAAAAGGAGTGCGTTAACAGATATTAAAGCACTCCTATAGTTAACTTAACAATGCTATTATAGACGCAAAATAGAAAAAATTAATTTTTAGCAATAAACACTAGAAGAAAAATAAACGGAATTTACCAAAGGTATCCATTCTTTCTCCCATAGATGCTTCAAATTCTCCCTTTGGAAGATTTTCAAACATTCCCCATATAAATCTTCACATTGTGATGCCAATTTAGCAACAATTGAATCTTTCATATTATCTAAACGGAAACCAATTAAAAAATTGAACGAACAAAAATTAATTAAAATATGATTACCATGGATAGCTTTATGGACGAAAATCTCTTGAGCTTGAGCTAACATTAGTGATGATAGAGCACCTAATGTATCTGGATTTAAATCAGGTGTGGGATCTTGTTGTATCGATAACATAACGGTTGATTTTAAATAATTGAAAATACCGGATGATTGTTGTAATAGTTTTGCAGCTAATTTTAAACCATCATCATTTTCAATACTTTGATTTGCTGCCACAGCACTTTGTAATGCTGCTATATTAAATAGAATACAAATTTTCTCATAAGCCAATGATGGAATTGCTATAAAATTTTATATACGACATGATAATAATCAAATCTATTGTTTAATTTGTTGTTTACTTAAACTAATTCTAGAGCCGAAAATTGAGCCCTTATCGAAGGCATCTTTCCATTTGAATGGTACTTGGAGTTCTTGTGCTGGGATTTTCGTTTCTAATGCAACTAACTGATCATAATACCTACAAATTTATTGCGTTTTTTTTTTTGTTAATTGTTGTTGAAAATGTAACAATCAATAAGTAAATAACTAAAAAGATGATTCATACCTATAGATAACCTCCAATGAACTTTCGTATTTTTCAAAGGCTTTCCAAATTGCATTATTTCTCAATTTGGAAAATTCATTGATAGCATCCGTATAATCTTCTGGATGATCAGCTGTACTGTAACGAGACGATATTAAATTTCTTAATGGTGTAATAATATCAACTTCTGATGGTTTTTTCAACGGGATTGATATTAAATCGGCCATCTCGTTATTTTCATTCGATTCACTCTTGTTTGATTTATCAACTGTTTTTCCTGTCAACTTGATCCTTCAAAAACAACCATCCATTGTTGCCAAGCGCAATTTGATATTTCTTTTAAAGAAATATAATATTCTTAAATTTAAGCAATTATTTATTTAACGAAATTCGACACTTTTATATTATCTCTTTGATTTACAACAATTTAAATACGTGTATATACATTTTTGTATTGTAATATTAAAAATTAGATCTGTAAATCTATCGAGAACATTCAAGACATGACAATGTTGCAATTGATTTAAATACAAGAATGACGTCACCCAATTATAATAATAGACGGTTCACATGAGTCATCCATAAAAATCGTAAATTATTATTGGATGTGATTAATTAATTTTAATTAAATTAACCTTGATGTCCACCAATGAAAATCATAAAAACTTGTCTTATAAATTATTGAAATATTGCGATGACAATCGGTTTAAATATTTGTTTGATCAGTGTAAAATTACCTTTATGTTGTATTCTGATTGGTTATCACGTGATTAAACCATTCAAAAATAGGCGGTAATTGATAAATTTATTATTAAATATTATAAATTAAATGTACAAAAGTAAGTTTATGTAGCCATTCCAAGAAAGAATCCGCCGACGAATCCGGCAACAAATGTTCGTTTCCTTTTTGCAAATTCTTTCATCTACAAACATATTTTCATTATTTTTTATTTGTTATAAAATATATTTTAATATATACAAACATTATTTACAGTCGGTGTTAGTTGTTCTTGCAGTCTTGCCGATTGTTCTTCGGTGTGTTTCTTCCAATCGGATGGTATAATACAGTTATATTCAGCAATCTGCCATAAGATTATACCACTACCACCTATGGCGGCAGCAACACGTCCAATAGATTTTACACAATAGCCCATACACCTAAAAAATTCAAATAAAAATTATTTTAAAACATTTTTATTGATAAGGAAAAAGAAACTACCATCCGGACGCTGTACCCAGAACTATTTGTTGTGCAAATCGGTTATGTATCAACGACATTGTGTATTTTTTATAACACTAACTTTTTAAATGATAAAAACAATCTTATTTACAATTCTAGAACAGTCTGTATATGGTTTTTTAATCTTTGAGTAATTCTAAAATTGTAACGTCAAAATTGACAGATGTATGTAAAGGTAAGCGTACATGGGCGCATTATTTTTTCCCAACCCGAATGAAAGGTGAAACGGACGAGATTCCGCAGGAGCGGCTCGTTTATAAGAACTGCGGAGTTGTAGCACCTTCCCGCTGTTTGCACACAAAATTTATCAAATAACATACACTATCATTATTATACATGGTTCACCAAGGTAATTGAATCTTGACACGAACCTAACAACACTAAATTCCCTAATTGTACCCGTTAAAATCTAAGAATTATAAAGGCGTCAGGTTGGTATATACAATAGTTATTTGTATCATAAGGCCAGAAACTAAGCTTTTGCGAGGACGA
>JAZBGW010000663.1:7548-22190 GCA_037464815.1 Mylabris variabilis | reverse complement strand
TATATTGCTATAACATTAGCATAACTATTGCGGTTGGTGTTATTGTCGATTGTATTTTATCTACTTTATTGTCAAAATGAGCCCATACATTGATTTTTATCGTTGCCCTGACTTTCAATAGTAGGCCCATTATCTAAAAATTCTTGTGATTCCAAACTGTTCTTTTTTTGATTTATTATGAGCTCCACTCCTTCAGCAACCCAAATTTGAGCCTGTTCCGCATCATGTAATGTCCCAAATCCTACTTTTTTAACTTTTGGATCTAAATAAGTAGCTTTTGCGATAATTTTGCATGTCTTTAAGTTGTTCAATCGGAGACTTATTATCTTTAATAGGACTTGTACACCTTTGACTAAAGGAATGATTAA
Organism: Mylabris variabilis; assembly: GCA_037464815.1. NCBI lineage: Eukaryota > Metazoa > Arthropoda > Insecta > Coleoptera > Meloidae > Mylabris > Mylabris variabilis. The sequence goes on along the minus strand of JAZBGW010000663.1, from coordinate 21,822 downwards.
TGAATTCTTCGGCTATTTTTCACCGGACGAAATAATTGTTAACGTTTCTACTGTTTTTAAGGGTGATGGCAATTCACTTATTTTACGATAGACATCCCCAAAAAGGGAATCTTTTGATTCTTGAAACACTCTTTTAGCACAAACACTTAGTTTTTTCGGATTCTTGGAAAATTCTGGCAATTTTTCAAACATTCATAAAGTTCATGAGATGTAGAACTGCATTTAAAATCGAATGCAACTATTACCACTTCGCTATCTCTTATTGTTGTTGAGTAATTTTTGTTTTACTGTCTTATGGAAATTACATGTAATTGGTTATTTCAGTTCGAACGAACGTTGCTCTTAAAACGATGACAGTTTCTTTTAAAACACTCCACATTATTATTAAATACTACTAATAATTAGCATATTATAGGATGTTATATAAATTATGAATTGACAAATCTTTTAAATTACTGACTCTATCAAGAACATACGTATAAATGAAGGCAAAATGTCCAACTGCTGTCTGCATTCAATTTTTTTACTGAATTGTTTATTTTTAATAGGATACATGATACTATTATTGATAGTGGCCGGAAATGGATGGGCGATTTCGGTTAGACAATAAGTTTAATAATTTCCCCTCTATTCCAGGCTCTCGATTCCTAAGTTCTCGAGTACTCAAAAGTATTTGAATACCAAGCCCTCGATTCTTAAAAGTACTCGATTCTGCCCATCACTAGAATTTCCTCCTTTTTTTTCGATAGAATTTCCACAGCGCTGACCAAATAAATAACGTTTAGAGCAGCTCGTAAAGATCACTTTCCAGAAAAATGACAAATTTAACACAGCTAGTGCAAGGTCAGCCCAATTTACTCTATCTTGGATATGGAATTATTGGCAACCTAACCTCGACCCTGTTTTCGTTTTATATTCAATCATACATTTCATTCAATCCCTCTTCAAAAATTATTAAACCTCCCATATGAATATTGAATACAGTCTAATATTGGCGTATTGTTGAATATGGAATCTCATAACTATTAAAATTCAGTCTAGTTGAATGTCTACAATAGGAGCCAATTAAAAAAAATATCCGCATGGAAGGTAAGTCAGTCGATCGATCATGTCATATACAAGAATTAAAGTAAAAAAAATTGATTTCTTACACCAAATATTGAGGAAAATCACAGTGATTCTGGTGATTATATTTAGTTAAAGCGTTCATACTTACACTTAATTTTTTTCTCTTTGTTAATACAACTGTGGGAAAAAATTCAACAAATAGAAAGAATCTGTAGCCGTTTTTCCATCTGAATCATTGTTCAATTCCAGAACTCTTATCTCCAGGTGATTCTCTTCCATGGAGTGGCAATTATTCACATCTGTCTTTGTATATTTTTTATCCCAAGAAAAAAATATAATCGTTATTTATTCGTTCCTTTCTTTCTTTAATTAGATTTTAATCACCCCTATTCAGATGTAAAATACACATTTTCGATACGTATTCATAAAATTAATTTGATTAAAATCCCCACTTGCGCATTGACAATAATTAATTTAACATCACAGATAAATGGCATTAATCAAATCAAAATTTATCAAGTTTTCTTAGTGATTTATAACGCAGAACTCTTGGTAAACTTTGCTCATAAAATAATAGCGGTTCTTGTCACATTTCTGATGGGTGAAGAATTTCGACAAGGGCCGACATAAATATCTTGTAAGACTCATATAAAATCGTTATTTCGCTTTAATGAAGACAACATGCCTGCTTATTTGTACACCAAATTTACGCTGGGATAATTTAAATTTATTTTAGGGACAGCATAATGGATCCTATAAGTACTTAAAATGACAAGAAGGTGAATACTGGTAATGATCCGTACAGTTTCAGCACCTGATCTACAAAATCAGCTACACTTTACTGAAATATTCGGGTAGATTATCATTAGTGTGGAAAACATTTCCGCCTCTCAACATAGACTCGTTTTATTGACGCTAACGTTGGAATTTGATAAGACAAAAATAATTTTAAATGAGTTTCGATTCGTATTTAGATTTACACAATGTTATTTGTTTTCCTCGCTCTCTAAATCATTTCATTTCGCGTGTTAATTTCATGTAAACTTGAATGCAAAGCTCGTACATTTAAAATATTCGGATCAAACGAATGGAAGCGGCACATTATTGAATAAGAAAACTTTTCCGTGGTCCAAACTTAAATTATATTACGTTTTTATTCTGTCGATGTATTACACAGAGAGAATTGCCAAGGGACAAAGATCCAGATATAAGAGAAAATACTAAAGTTTCAGTGATTGTTATCTACATGGTTCCAGCATTAAATTAAGCTGGAAATGTCAAATTGATGAATTTATTACAGTTGAGTTTATTTCGGGGAATTTACGGATAAAAAAACACCATCATACTTGGGGATGATGATGATGATAATGATAATAAGATGGTAAAATACAGGATTCTCTCAAGATTCAGCTTTATTGGCATTAATGAGAATGCATGTTTGATATATTCAGCACTTACCTACGGTTGTTGATCATTCAATTCCGGTTTTAAAGTAATATTCGCTCACATCTAAAACCAATTAATATTTAATATGGATATGGAGCTGGGAAGTTTAGGTTGACTCTCATTTCCTTAGTGATTATGTTTCAACAAAGTTATCGTCGAACTTTGTTAAGAGGGATAGAAATGGAATAGTTGTTGAGCATTGGTGGTTCTTGGCAATTTAAAGAGTTTTTAGTTTATATGGAAATCCATGCGTTGGAAGGAAGATAGCGCAAGCGTCTCAATGTTAGGGGTTGAGCGCCGGGACGCCATCCAGTCTGTCTACGGACATCAAGGTCGAACCAATATCCGCGTCTCCTCAACCACTCTGACATACACACACATACACACAACCACATCTATATAGAGCACGTTTTGTGTACATATAGAAAAGTTTACACACACACATACATATAAGCAGGACTCCGTTAGGACGTTCGATGGAAGGACTTGTTAGTTCGGAGGACGGTGGTTACGCAACCAGATCCGGACGTAATTTGAACCTTCAAAGGGTTTGTGACTTTGTTTGTTTGCTTTGGTCCAATATAAAACGGTAAAATGCTTAAAGACTGATATATTTTTAAAAAAAAGTGTTTCCACATTTAGAATTAGAAAAAAAACACGAGAATAATAAGTGAGTATCCTATAATGATTGCATTAAAATTTCAACAATTTTTTCAATTTTCATTCTCATTAGAAATAGATTTCATTTTAGAAACATTGCGAATAGTTGCGGTGATATTAAAATTGTAATAATTTTAATTAACAAGAATAATCAAATAATCAGAGTTTTCCTCATCTTGATGCAGCTTTTCTGAAATCCCAATTTAATAACACTCTGTATTTTAAATGTGTTCTAATTTAAATGGCTCATAAAATAAAGTTCACAGTTAGATTGTGTAATTAAAGCGTCATTTTTACAGTTCCATAAGCAATAAAGTTTGATTATTTAATAAAAATAATTGATATAAAGCTAAATTAACGGTTTCTTTTATACATTGAAATATTGATAATTCATCTTTGATAATCTACAATTGTATCGATTGTAGATAATATCAAAATAATATTAATATCATTATTTTCAATTTTTTATTGTTTATATGATTGATTGAATTGGCTTCTCTCCTATAATCTATTTTAATATTGTATTGATTCCACTTAACAATAAGTAATGACACGCTAACTTTTTTAAGGTTTAAGTCATTCATAATCTACAACTTATTGATAATTTTCACTTAGTCACGCTATTTTCTTTAGTATCAATGACGTAGACTTTATGACGTTATTTATGTCGTAATTATTGTGAAACTGGTACTAAATTAAAAGCAATAATCATAAATAATGTGTGCTCTCTATATTAATGTAACTCGTTTCGATCGACAAAGCCATCAGAAACATAAATAGTGCAGGAAAGCTCCTTATTTGACTTACCTCTCGAGAACACTCAGAAAGTTTCATTTTTTGTACCGAGCCATTAATGGCGGAAATGAATAAACTATCGGAAGTCGGCAAAAACGATTGGGTTTTCTCGTAAAAGACGACATTTTCAAACCCGTATAACCAATTCTGGTGATAACACATGGTGATTTTAATTAATTATTTCAACTTGTATTGTTTGCTCCATTGGTATACAAGCGTAAATGATAAATTAATCACTTGCTCCCCATGTGAGCTTTATTGAGACAATAAAATACTGTGGAAGAAATGGTGTGTGTGTATATAATCGGTGAAAGTCCCCCCTAGGGCTTATTCTGCTTGGAAATCCTGACAAATGATCGGTCAAGCTACGAACAACCCTCGTCCATCAAGTAATTCAACTAGCTGGAGTTACAAATAAACAGTATGCGGAATGTGAAATGAATTCGTTTTGAATATTTCGACTCCGCTTTTTTTTTAATAAATTTTTAGTCTTTGAGGGGAATTTACTTTTCACAAAAAAAAACATACAAACATACAAAAATATATTTTGATTCATATTTGTTTTGTTTTGTATAACGAATTATAGGAAGAGCAGCTGGAATACAAATATTTGTAGGGGACTTGAAATAATCGGGCTTTTTCAATAAAGACATAGAACGAATTTGGAATTGTTGATTAACTCCGAATTGAGATTAAAAAAAATGCGATCAAGAAGGGAAAATAAAAAACTGCCGGATCTATAAAATTCCCTCTTTTGCTTTCGGAATGGGGTGGATAGAAAAAATGGATTCAATCCCTGAGCTTTTGAATCTTTACAAATAAACCCTCTTCGATTGCAGAATTGTAATTCTTTGTAAATCTGAAGTAAAAATAAGCTTTTATTATCAACAATTTCCAATGGTTGCGGAATGAACCGTATTAAATTGTCTTTTATTATTCCTTCTTTCCGTGTTCACAGGCTGCAGCTTGACATAGAGCCTACATTTGTTTGAGTCTGCACATCTTGTTCCAAATTAAAATCAATAATCGAAATTGAATTTACGAAAAAGTACGACCCATTAATTTCGGGTCGTTGATCTAAAACACATATACATCGGTTTTGGGGGGTGCGTAACGTAAACATAAGCTCTGTCAAGTTTAATATGCACAACTTGACTGCGTAATGAATGCTACAAAATGTTCCTCGACATTGTTTGATTGCATAAAATCTTGTTGGATTTAGGCACCTTTGCATAAGCCGATTTTGGTTGTTGCATTTGTATATCATTAAATTTAATGGCGACAATTTCGTTGTAACTAGCAAAATTCGACTGCAAAATTGGGTGTGGATAGTTAGACAAACAACATGTACATTTCGTATATTTCATTTCCTAAATGCCTGTAGCAGTTGATAATAAATCTTCATATATATCTTTGGAAACTTGGACGCGGTTAGAATAGATTTGTTGACCTATAAAGCTTCGAAACCAAGTCAAAATATGCCCAATCTTAATAAAACTAGTTACTTACTAATACCCAACTAACGTTTTTCATAGGTTTCGCTGTGCTGTACTCTGTTTTTAAACTAGGAGGAGCGATTTGAATTTTGCGTGCCTAAATTATAGCTTCTTATTGGTTATTTTACAGGCAAGTTTACACAACCCAAAGATTCAAGATTTTGATATTCACACAGTTATTGCTATAAAAAGAAATTTTAATTGTATAATTAATTAATTGAATTATATTAATTACGAAGCTGACAAAATACAGTCAAGAATCATTTGTTATTTCATGTGTAACACCAATAAAGAAGGAGCGACATATTCGTACCCTTTATTATTAATAAAAGCATAATAAATATAGAAGGCATTGGATTCTGTTGTTTTAAAAGTACTGTAATTATAAAATATTATTAATTATAAAACTCAGTTTTCATCAGGGAGCTAAATAGGTTACATTTACAATAATAACAGTACATAGATATTTAAATTTACCGCCAAAACGATCTAGTGGATTCTATTTAGTGACTTTTTCTGTGTAAACCCGACTTTAATGATTAATCAAACAATGTTAATATACAGGGTCTGTCTTAGTGATGGCATATTAAAGGTATAAGAAGCCCTAATTGATGGATGCTTTTGAAATTGTTTCGCCTGAAGTACCTTTGGAAAATATTTTCATTGTTCTAGCAACCCTCTTTATATGGGGTAAAGCATCTTATTCTCTTATTTTGAATAGAATGGTAGGTATATTCTTTTAATTTATTTTTAAATTCTTTAATAAAATCGAATGGGACCTCGATAATACTACTTATCGTCTAACGCTGAAAGTTTTTCAGATGTATCAACTTTAAGCGAAATTTTAAATTTCGCAATGTTCGATTAAAAAATTTATAATATAGAAACGATTGCAGTTTAAAGGTTAAAATTTGTAATTCTACTAGCGCAAGCAATGTACTTTTCATTAAATCTTACAGTATTCAATTATGTTTCAGCGTTTATCTGGAATAATTTTTTTTCGGGCAATTTTCAAAGTGTAATATCTTGCTTATTTTAAATAGAACACTATATTTTTTATATGGTTAGATAGATAAAAAAATTCTGTATCGAACTGTATTAACATTTTCTATACCTATCTTTAATAAGTTTTCAGTTAATCAAAAGTTCCGAAATTGCTTAATTTTCTCCCCTGAAAAAAAAATGTAAAACATAGAAGGCTTAGCAAAACAACTTTCAATCCAATTGCCACAATTAACGTGAAGATAATTAAATAATTTTAGACTATCTCAATGATGAAAAAAGGAAGAAATTGATCACTAATTAAATAAATTTTTGTTTGGTTTTTTTGAATATTTTAAATAATTGATAAATTATCAAAGATAGACATAGGGAATTGTAAGACACTTTGATAGAGATTTTTCTCCTCTGTCCAATCATATAAAGAAAAATATGGTGTTCCATTTAAAATAAGCAAGAGATTACAGTTTGAAAATTGCCTGAAAGGAAATTTTATTTTAGCCAAATGCTAAAAGATAATTAAATTCTTTAAATTTTGCTAAAAAGGACATTGCCTATGCTATTTGTATTCTAAATATCAACATCCTAACAGTAATAGTTTGAAAAATATAATTTTTTAAATCAAACACTGCAGCTTAAAATGTCATGAAAAGCCTAAATATGTGAAAAACTTTCAGCGTTAGACCTTAGATCGTATCATCAAAGTCCCCTTCGATTTTATCAAAGAATTTAAAAATACAATAAAAAATACACTTCAGGCGACAAGATGGCTGTATATCAAAATTCAGAAACAGTCATCAATTAGAACTTCTTATACTTATAATGGCTCATCACTCATCACTAGGACACATCCTGTATAATCGCTTATAGTTTCACCCTAGATAGGGATTTAGGAAATGTATTTATTAATTAAACAGATTTGCATATTTGGAGGATTAAACAATTATGATACGGTTATCTATATAAGCATGGACTTAACATTTGTTTAGGTGTGGGAAATTCAATGATTCTAACCAACGAAATCCATTAAATATTAAATAATGATTTGATGTCATAGATAATAGAAATGGTACTATTGATACATGCTTTAATTAATGATTTAACAGATAACCGTTAAGCTGTCTCTAATTTTTAGGCGTTCATGTCTGTCCCGAACTTACTTCTTTATATAACAAAGCATCGATAAAATGAGATGACCAATCTATTCTTGTAGTAACTTATTCTTAACAGTCTGAATTTGATGTTGAAGCAAGTTAGTCGATCTTTTAAAAATTGTTAATTCTATAGACTTAAAGTTTGAAATTAAAAACATGGATTCTATTTCAACAATATTGTTCTTTGTGTATTTATAAAAGAGTACGTTATAAGGAAATCAATAATACGACTTTTTTATATCCCTACGTAGGGGACTTATCACTTGTCACGACTGTGATATATATAATGGCAATATGATCAATAATAAATGTAAACGATAAAAGATGAACTATACCGGGTGGACCGCCTAGTTCACGTAGCTCACTGAAAAAAGAATTCGTTTCAGACAAAGTCGCAATTTTCAATAACAAGCTAAGCACGTAAAACGATTAAGAATGACTCGAGTACCCGGCTAGCATTACTTTTTTTATTTTTCTCCATGGACTTTTAAAAAAATGCTCTAGAATGAAATTAATAAAACGCAAGTCATTCTAAGCTGTTTTAAGTGTGCAGCAAGTTTTTGAAAATTGATGCATCGTAACAAACAATCGTTTTTCGAACAATCTCTGAGCTACGAGGTTCTAAGGTTGCTTAGATCATCTCCAGGGAGCCTCTGATAAATTCTTGAATATTTTAAAAATCGCTCGCCAAATAAGTTGAGTTGCCATAAGAACTAGAAACATTTAGGTGGACCATCCGGTAATTCACAAATTGTTTCTGTTTCTCTCCCAGTGGACACGTTGTACTTTACACAATTAAATTTTAAATTAAATTCGAAGAAAGAAGTTTAAGTCATAAAAACTACATTACGCTAAAACAATCGTTCGAAGAGAATCACTTGTACAAAGTCCAGAAGTTGAATATCATTTTTCATATTTACAGGGTAATTTAAAAAGGAAAAACTGTCACCATTACAAAATTAATGTATTTGTTAATCAGATTTATATGTGGTTCTCGTTATAGAGAGTTTATTCGTCTCTAATTTTCATTTTCTGGGATTATACAAGAACTTTTAATTAATAAAAACTTTCAAGTACCATTAGAAAATAAACCACGATAATTAATTCCTTCATTTATTTTGTTTCAAATTAACAATCCCTGATTTATTCGAAGAATAACGAGTAATATTTACTCATTACATGAATTATTTTTTCTGTACTCAATTTAATTATCAAAACTTTAAAAGCTCGATATACACGTAGAAATTCAATGTTGGAATTGTATTGTAATTAAAACAAGTATCTTTATTATTTTTTTTTGCTCGATGTTTGATTTTATTAAAAACTTGTTAACAGTAGTGAAGCTTTTTAATAACACGAGTTAAGCGGATTAATTTCATTGTAGGATGGAGTTCAACTATGGAATTACTGAGTTTATTAACAAGATGTAAAAAAATTGAGACAAGTTAACAGTTTTCATTAATATTATGGTTTATTTCAATAATAATGTTGTAAACAACTCTATTTTTACTAATCTATCTGTTTTCTGCAGTATATTCAGTTTACAAAAAGGGGAATCGTACACAACTAGGTGTATAAATACAAAATAATATTCCAGTTATAATTGTACAACAAATTTTGTATTTTTACTAATTATCAAACGATTAGATTTAATTAAATAATGTTTACTTCGTAGAATTTTATAAAGAGTACCTGTTATTCGGATCGTTACGAATACACAAGTATAACATAATATCCCTACAGGCGCATTAAAACTTGTATATAGTTTAAAATAACAAGCTTTAAAGCTCCCCTAAGGCTTGAACAACAGGACAGCACGCTTAAAACAAATGCATATAAAATAAATTGACATCTAACTTTCTAATAGTATGCAAAATAAGCGATGATCTCTATTGAGTTATCTTATTGTTGGTGTTAGAACTTTGATTTTCTTATCATGTTCCAACCATAATTATCATATACAGATGTATAAATAGGTATTATATGAAATATGATCAAAGCAACGATAAATTCAAACAAAATTTTAACTGTATGATATGTTTGAATATGATGAATGTCATTGAATTATTTCAATACGATCGTTTATATCAAACTTTTAACAAGTTTCCCAATTCCTTGTCAATGTAAATTCACGGTTCCATACAAAGGTTTTCGCTTATACAAAAGAATATTATCAAGAAAAAAATCTATTCAGTCTACATTGGTAATTCCTCTTTTTTGTATTGTTATTTCGTTCTCTTATAGAGAATAATTTCAAAGCAAATAACTAACAATAAGTTCGACACGGAATATGTCTGGCCAACACTCGAAATAATGGCTTATTAAAAGGAATGATACACTTGTTCCATGCAAATGTGTTTATTGCATATAAATTGGGTCCCTGTAGGTATGTTACAAAAAATAACCCCAAGTTGAAAACAAATTAATTCCAGCAAAGTTGAAAACTAAAATCAGCTTGTATGCTAAAACTTGACACTGTAATCTTTTCGCTAACGTACCTACAACAAAGTTAATAAGCTAATCTTTCAACTACACCTTTTCCAACTGTAGTTCAGAAACTCTCAGATTAATTTCAGAAACCGTCAGTTGTAGTTCAGAGTGGTAAAATGTATTTCAGAACCTGTAGGCTGTATTTCAGAAACGTAAAATATACTTCACAAACGTAAAATGTATTTCAGAATTTGTGAAATGTAGTTCAGAAAAACAAAATACATTTCAGGAAAGATTAATTTATAATTTATATACTTAATTATAGGTAATAAAATTATGTTTGTTGTTAAAACTACAGAAATAATTTATTATTTTCGGTATAAGTTTCGTTTGGATCCAACAATCTTCAGTACCTCGCTCGAATATAAGAATTAAATAAATACATAATAATATAATAATTTACTAATCTTAAATACAATTTACAATTCCTGAAATACATTTTAATAATCTGAAACACAACTCACGATTTCTAAAATGCTATTTACTAATCTGAAATACGTAGGGACTAACAAAGTTCTCCGAAAATTGTCGAAAAAGTTAAACTACAATTAATTTGATTTTATATTATAAAAATTTAATGAATTACCATTTTTCTACATAATCGCCATCCACTTCAATACATTCAAGAAGATTTCGAACATAACTTTTCGAAATGACTTCTGACGGTAAGATTTGACTGGTGAAAACTCTCCTTTCAGACTCCATATCATGGACTGCTTTTCGGTTTCGGGCTCGATGTTGATAACCCAGGTTTCAGCACCTGTTCTAAATCGTCATAACTTGCTGACTCGCCATCTCTGAAATTTTTCAGAAACAAATTGGCAAGACGTACACAGGCTGTCTTTAGTTTTGTTGTCAAGAGCCGCGGTAACCACCTGGTACATTTTTTGCTATAACCAAGAAATTCTTGAAACTGCCATGGCATTTATCCCAAGTGTCCTCGCTATCACTTCCTGGGCCATTCTTGAGTCTTCACCCGGAAGTTTTTTTACCGCTGCAACATTTGTGTCGTCAGTCGATGCTTTAGGACGGCCTTCACAGGGTTCATCCTCAACACTAAAATGACCAATTTAAAACCGTCTATACCGCCCATAAACGGTGTCCACACTTGGAGCATGATCACCGAATGTAGCTTTGCACTCCTCAAATATTTGTTTCCTGTTAAACCGACGACGAAAACCGAACAGAATCGCGTACAGCACTTCAATTTTCCCAGGCGGCGGAATTTCACCTGAACTACCTTCACTTAACTTTCTTTTTCTCGTTTCCATGTTGTCGCACTGTACTGAAATTTTACACTGATGCTAATCCACAGGTCGACCATCCTATATATAGCACTTACTCCCAAGCAAATCCCAGGTTAATCCTGTTTTCGGAGAACTTTTTTGGCCCCCTCGTACAACTGAAAATATGTGAACTACACTCGGAAAAGGTGTCGATTCTTTCAGTAGAGTGCTTTATAATTTCATGTCTTATTCCTTTAATTTTTACAAGGAAATTGGAGTTCTTCCTTAATTATTTTGATCAACTTAATACTGTAATATCTGTCTGTTGAGGAGCATGATTTTAGTCGTCTGCCCACACAGTATGACACGATTAAGATGTTTCACCTAAGCAATTAATCCTACACTAGTTACATTAACCTTCTAGTTCAGTTGGTCGTACAATTCGTTTCTTTTTTTAGGTCCAAAGCTTCGAGTGTTATTAACTGAACTGATAGGGTAGAGAATATTATGATTTGATTGGATTGTAAGTTTATGTTCAACAAATCAAAAGAAAATCAATCACAATCCCTTCTACATATAAGTATAAAAATAGGTAATATCCTTTACTATATTAAACTGATATTCTCTTCAACATTGCAATGTGGAAACAAAGCCTAGCTATTACATTTTCTTTGTCACAATTTCCCATTTGTTTCTTTCGTTGTTTCTTCGCTTTTCTCCTTCTTGTAGGATATTTCATTTTAACATAATTTTATTACCTAATAAACTATACACATTCTCCACAATACTGTATTGTCCATTGTTCGATAAAACTATACATGGTGTATAGAGAGCTTTATAGTTTAGGTTTTGGTTGGAAAGTTTTTGTTCTGTCAAAAAGTTCAGGATCATGACCAAAGTTGTATTAGCGGAGAGAAAGAGAGAGAGAACATTGGATCAATACAGGCATTTCGGTGGGGATAATTTCATTGATGAACTGGTAACCTTTTTTAATGAATAAATCGCTCCAATAATAGATAACAATATTTCTTTAAACAATACCCAATACCGGCAATTATTCATTTAACAAAATAAGCAAAAATTGTGCAATACTTATAAAAGAACTATTCATAACTACCCCTATCTAGGCTTGAAGGGTATATGTATACAGAGTGAGCTAAAAGGATGACCCAATAAAAGTTGAACAAGTTCTAATTGATCGAAGCTTGTGAATTCAGTTTGTAGCCTTCACAAAATATTGTCATTGTTTCAGCAAAGCTTGTTATATGTATGAGGGTAGTTCACGATATTTTTTTGTTTTAAATAAAGTGGTATATTATTGATAATACGACCTATGGTCTAGGCACTGAAGGACTTTCAGATATATTGACTTTTAGTGGAGTTTTGCAGTGTTTGAAAAATTCATATCTTTGAAGTTATTACGGTTGAAATAGCACAAATAATTTATTTTTTATTAACGTTTATGGGATTTAAATATCTTTCAGCGTTTAACTGAAATTAATTTTTCTTTCAGGCAATTTTCAAGTAATCTTGTTTATTTTGAATCGAATACCAAAATTAGCATTAGACTGTGTGTTAACATTCCCTATACATATTTTTAATAACTTTTTAGTTAGACAAAATTTTCAGTTTTTTGTGAAATTTTTCCCTCTAGTCATGTATAACGAATTAATTCTCATGTAATGACATACACGAAAGGCTTAACAAAACAAATTTTAATTCATTTGTCACAATTAACATCCAAATAATTGATTAATTGTAGAGTTTCTCAATGTAGAAGAATGATAGAGGCTGATAAATTAATTAAATCAAGTTTTATTGGATTTATTTTTTATGCAGAGACAAGGTGTTTCATATTTAAAATACGCAAGATGTTATAGTTGTAAAATAGCCTGAAATCAGAATTCATTTCAGATAAACACTGAAAGATAACTGAAAGCTACAATATATTTGTTACTTTAGACTAAAATTTTGTCCTTTCTATCGCTATAGTTTTAAAATTATGAATGTTTGAATGNNNTATAAACTAAATTTCCTAGACTTCGATCAATTAAAACTTCTTAAATTTTTAATGGGCCATCCTCTTGACTCATCCTGTATAAGTACAGTTAGGGGTGTAACAAAGAAAAATATCAACTGTAACCCAACAGCTTTGTCTCTGTTCAAAGTTGGTAAGGTGGCAACGGGATCGATAAACACCCCTTTCTACTAGAACACCCGTATGTTTGAACAACGACTTTTCGCTGTTTAACTTCAATGTTAAATTAAACATTTACAAGTGCAATTATTCTTCAGTATCTAGAAATAAAAATCATCCATTTCAATTTCAATTATTTACCAACAGATTTGTTGTCGACCTACATCAAATGACCCTTTTCATTTGAAAAATGTCAAATAGAGTTTGACTTGTATGAATATTGTAGTCTTTTAGCTGTTAGTAGAAGTTTCTATTGTTATAAAACTTGACTTTTCCCATTGAATATTTTCAACTCGGTATTACGTTATTTTTGAATTGCAAATAGCACAGATTTTGAATAAAAGAAATTCAAAAGTCTTTTTCCACAAACACAAAATTAATTATTTTTTTTAATATAGTAAAAGGGACGGGGTTAATTGGTAATAATGATAATAAAGTGTAATAAATCCAATTTCTTGAATATTTACCGGCCTGAAATTGAATAAGATGAATGTCTATTGTTTCAGTGTTATCTTGTAGTAAGTTGGTGTTAGAGACAGCCTCTCCTTGACAAGAACCGATGATAAGGATTGGAATAATTTTCAACATTTCCTAAAAAGACACAATGATAGTGAATGCTATGGCTTCCTTTTCAACAACATTAACAGCAACATCAACAAATCTACCAATATTAATTCATAATTCCACCCAAATCCAAAATGGCACAAATATATCAACTGTCGAGTATCAGCACGGTGATTGGA
>JAZBGW010000662.1:7938-22236 GCA_037464815.1 Mylabris variabilis | reverse complement strand
ACATCGTTAGAAACGAGCGTTTTTGACAAACTTTTAAATGATCTATGAGATTCTAACTTTGCTAAAATGATCTCCAGGGACTTCTCTAACAATCCTTGAAATATTTTTCGAATCACTGGACAATTAATGAGAGTTTCGATAAGAACTTTTCGTTGTATGTATTTGAATAACCTTGTATTTATTGGGATGTAATACCTATGATACAATTGTGATACTATTTGCTCTAAGAGTCATATATCTAAGTCCGTGTTCTTTTTTAAGAAAAACGAATTGTCATCTAAATTGTACTATTTTGTTTCTAGATTTTCTTCGATATTCAGGGTAATTTGCGTACGACGAGAAGTTCTTCTGGAAACTCTTACTATTTAACTCGCGATTCAAAAAAATCTCAACGATCTTTAGAGAACTACCTGGAGATTAATTTAGAAAAATAAGAACCTCGTAACAAATTTAGAAATAGATCAAAAAAGCTCGTTTTGGACAAGTTTGCGATTTTCAAAAACGAGTTAAGCACGCAAAACGGCTAAAAATGACTCGGTAACCCTCCCAACATTGATTTTTTTTGTTTTTCTTCATTGCATTCTAGAACAAAATGGGTAAAAACGAGAAAAATCAATGTTGGGAGGGTCCCCGAGTCATTCTAACTCGTTTTGCGTGCTTAGCTCATTTTTGAAAATCGCCACATCGTTAGAAACGAGCGTTTTTGACAAACTTTTAAATGAGCTACGAGATTATAATTTTGTTAAAATGATGTCCAGGGACTACTCTATAAATCCCTGAAATATTTTTCGAATCACTGGGAGTTTGCATAAGAAATTTAACGCTTATGATTTTTTTTTTGAGAGAGAAAATGTTGCCCCCTCTTAGGCAATAGATGTACTTAGCGATGGTTCTACAACGCTGGTACTTTTTTCGACTACACAAAAAAGCATGGGCCTGAACTCTATGTTTTTATACACTCGATGGTTTGATTTTGATCGATTTGATTTGATTTCTTTTAAATTTCATTGTTGATATGTTGTAAGATTTTGTTTTTTAATTGTTTGTTTCAGGGTAGATACAACAACTGTTCATTTTCCATGTTTAATCACCGACCATCCTCCATTGCCTGTCCATTTGGCATTCCGTGGTATAACAGTTAGTTGTGGTAATCGTCAAATATTACAAAATGTTGATGGTTTAGTACGTCCTGGTCAAATATTGGCTGTAATGGGACCATCTGGCTGTGGCAAGACAACATTATTGAATTGTTTAAGTGGCCGTTTAAAACTCGATTCAGGACAAATATTTTTAAATCGTGATCCATTATGTAAACGTTGGAAACGTAAAATTTGTTATGTATTACAACAAGATATCTTTTTTCCTGATTTAACATTACGACAAACATTAGAATATACAGCCCGTTTACGTTTACCAGATACAATGAGTCATTCCCAAAAGATGCAATATGTTGATCATATTATTGATGTATTAGAATTGGGTAATTGTCAAGATACAATCATTGGTGATTATATTAAGCGTGGCTTAAGTGGTGGTGAAAAGAAACGGGCGAATATTGCGTGTGAATTATTAACGAATCCATCATTGATGTTATTAGATGTAAGTTAATTCGACAAAAAAATTTTATTGTTGATTAATTATAAGAAAAAAATCGTCTATTCTATTTTAGGAACCGACATCAGGATTGGACTCACATGCTGCCCATTCGCTCATGGCAACATTAAAGAGATACGCATTGAATGAAGGCAAAACTGTTGTTATCACACTACATCAACCATCATCACAGATTTTCCACCTTTGCGATAAATTACTGTTGCTTTGTAATGGACAGACAGCGTATTTCGGTGATACATCCAAAGTTATCGATTTTTTTAGCAATATTGGACTGAATATTATGCCGCACTATAATCCTGCCGACTTTATCTGTAAGCCAAAATTTTTTGTATAGCAAAATTTAACTCAACCACCGAGATTCGAACCGAAATTTTGCACACCTTTCGGACTGGATAGTTCTGAAGGCAAACGACTCAAATCATATTTTAAGAATTTGTAGGGCAGTCCTTGGAGAACATTTTTGGCAAAAGTAGGACTCCGAAATTATTGGGAAATCGGTAAAAGACCCATTTTTTTGGCACCTACCAATGACTTCAAATGGCTCTAGGAAAAATGCATTTGCCCCAGGAAATTACTTAATCCTTGAAAAATTTTGCCGAGTCGTTCGTCATAAGGACTATCCAATTTTAAAACACCCCCATGTAGAGGGTTTCTAATCCCAGCGGTGGAGTTGCTTTTTCTTTAATTTTTGTTATCCAAGATCGATATGTTTATTGAGGTTTTCTTTAAAGTGGAACAAATCAAGGGTTCAATTGAATTGCGACAAAGAATAATCTCAGCAGCCCGGGAGGCTCGTGAATCCAGGGATTACCCTCCTGAGCTACAAACAAACGATTCTTCGTACATTCTGCCACCCCACCATGGAGCATATCCCAGTTTAGATCGTGAGTTTTACACAAACACCCCCCATCTTTTATAATTGTTTGAATAAATCAATTAATTATGAAAATAAAAATTGATTTCAATTCTTTTAGCAGAAGATACAATTAATTCAATGGAACCGGATGTTAGACGTTTATGGCTTGATAATCATTCACATGCCTCATCATCAGTCAGTTCAGAGACAAGTGATTCAGATTGTTATTTCTCCTGGCCTACTAGTTTTTGGACGCAATTCAAAGTGTTATCACAACGGAATTTCCACGAGGCTAGGCCCAGAATGCTATCAAAACTTAATTGGGTACAAACAATAGGTTTAGGTTTATTGGCTGGTCTATTATGGTTTCAATTAGAGCGGCGAGAGGAGGCTCTACACGATATACAAGGGTGGATGTTTTTTTCGACTACATATTGGATGTTGTTTGCACATTTCGGAGCACTCAGTTCATGTAAGAAATCTTCGATTATTTTTCAATTTATTGTTATTTTTATAAGAAAATGATTGAATTTACAGTTCCACCAGAACGTGAAGTTATCAATAAGGAACGTCAATCGGGCGCTTATCGATTGTCAGCCTATTATTTAGCGAAAATGGTTGGCGAATTACCATTAACGGTTACCTTACCTGCCGTTTATCACGCCATTTCTTATCCAATGTTAGGTAAGTGAGAAACTTCTATGGTGTAAGATTAAATGATGATTCATCGGAAGTCTGTAATTACTAAACAATTGTTTGGTTATTTTCGTAATTTGATTGTTACTATGTTTTATTTTGTTATTGTTGGTTTTTTCTATTAAATGATTCTTTACAATTACGAAATCTCCGATTTATCAATTGTTTTGTCTTTGATTATGTTAGTTTTAAAATATTATTCCTTGAGATATGTAATTAAATTCAATTTGAATCCAAGGCATCTATCAAAAATCGATTAGTACCGATTTACGTGAAGGTTCAATAAAACATTTCTTAATTCTCATAGAACACAGATTGCAAAACGAAACTTCAGCATCTATAAGTCTTTGCTCTTTTTGACTTCGAACCTAGCTTTGAATCGGCAAGAGTGGGAAGCTATACAGTTCATAACTGAAGCTCTTCATTCTTCAAAACTTGTTCTTCCTTTTAAAAAAGATGCTGCAGCAAAGTTGAATATTTTGGAGCTTCATATAGTCGTACCATGACAAATTTTGACACAATACACTTTCTTTTTGGCAGGAAAATATTGTTAGAGGGTATTGTTTCTTTACGTGAATGTTTGTAGAATTTGCCACTTTTTAAAATATTTTACTCCCAAGCTGCAAAATTATTGAGTTTGTAACTGCACCTCTTTCTTTCCCAGAATTTGTCCTTATATTTAGAAAACATATTGTCTCAAACTTGAATTATCTGGAGTTTTAAATAGAAGTTCCAAAAATAGTTTTGGTGAACAAAACTCTTCTTTTCAGCAAGCAAAAGTTGTTTGACAATTATTTTTGTAGGGTTCCTTGTAATGCTTGCTACTTTTACTAAAGGTACCACTTTGTAAACTTAGAATGGGCTTACATAACTTCTAACTATACTCCTTCATTCTTCAAAACTCGTTTTTTCTTTAAAGAAAGATGCTGCAGCAAAGTTGAATATTTTGGAGCTTCATGTAGTCGTTCGATGACAAATTTTGACACAAAACCATTTCTTTATAGCAGGCAAAAATTATTAGGGGGCATTGTTCCTTTCCATGATTGTTTGTAGAACTTGCCACTTTTAGAAAAGAAAATATTTTAGTTCCAAGACAGCTTCGCAAAAATGTTTAGTACCGTACTGAAACTTCGTTGTTCTTCATCTTTTCTCACGTTTTTCCTATCTTCTTCTCAATATATGTCCCTAATAAATCCAATTATTGTTTACCAAAATAATGAAATTTTCATACATATAGCTGTTTTTTATGTCTAACTTAGCAGTAAATGGGCGAGTATGCAAAATTACAGAGCCTGTAACTGTACTATTTCATTCTTCAAAACTTCTTATTTTTAGAAACGATGCTGTCTCAAATTTAAATTAACTGAAATTTTAAATAGAAGATCCAAAAATAGTTTTGATGAACAGAACTCTTCTTTTCAGCAAGCAAAAATTGTTTGAGAGTTATTTTTGTATGGTTCCTTGTAATGCTTGTTACATTTAGTAGACGTACTACTTCGTAAAGATGAATTCCAAGTGCGATCTATAATTTCTTCCCTAAATTACCAAGACTGATTTCAACACATTCAGATTTTGTCTTACACTTGGACTTACAGATTTTCTAACTATATTCTTTCAATCTTCAAAATTCGTTCTTTCTTTTAAAAAAAGATGCTCCAGCAAAGTTGAATATTTTGGAGCTTCATATAATCGTTTTATGACAAATTTTGACACAAAACTAATTATATTTATAGAAGGCAAAAATTGTTAGGGGGCATTGTTTCTTTCCATGATTGTTTGTAGAACTTGACACTTTTAGAAAAGAAAATATTTTAGTTCCAAGACACCTTCGCAAAAATGTTTAGTATCATACTTTTCTTAATCTTTTCTTACGTTTTGTCAATCGTCTTCTGGACATAGGTCCTTAATGAACGCGATTATTGTTTAGCAAAATTATAAAATGAAATTTCCGCGCATTTTTATGTCTAACCTAAATGCAAATGGGTAAGCGCGCAAAATTACAGTGCCTGTAACTGTACTCCTTTATTCCTCAAAACTTGTTCTTAGTTTTAGAAACGATGCTGTTTCAAACTTGAATTGTCTGGAATTTTAAATAGAAGGTCCAAAAATAGTTTTGTTGAACGAGATCTTCTTTTCACCAAGCAAAAATATTTGACAATTATTTTTGTAGTGTTCCTTGTAGTGCTTGTTATTGTTAGTAAAAGTACCACTTTGTAAGCTTAGAATGGGCTTACAGAACTTCTAACTATACTCCTTCATTTTTTAAAATCAGTTCTTTCTTTTAAAAAAGATGCTGCAGCAAAGTTGAATATTTTGGAGTTTCATATAATCGTTTCATGACAAATTGACATTTTGCCAATCTTCTTCTGAAGTTAGGTTCTTAATGAACCCAATTATTGTTAACCAAAATTATAAAATGAAATTTCCGCACATATAGCTGTTTTTTGATGTCTTAGCTAGCTGCAAATGGGCGAGCGTGAAAAATTACAGTGTCTGTAACTGTACTCCTTCATTCCTCAGAACTTGCTCTTATTTTTAGAAACGATGCTGTCTTAAACTTGAATTATCTGAAATTTTAAATGGAAGTTCCAAAAATAGTTTTGGTGAACAGGACTCTTATTTTCAATAGGCAAAAATTTTTTGAGAGTGATTTTTGTATGGTTCCTTGTATTGTTCGAGCCTCAAAATAGTGAAATGACCCCGAATTCACAAAATTTCATGATAATATTCGACAATGAAGTCTATGAGTTACAACTACCAGTAGTAGTACTGGAATTTCTTACAACTACTAATCTTCTATACCTGCTTTTGCCGAATGTCTTCATAAAATTAATTGTCTTAAAAATCGTTTTACTGTTTTGAATTTTGAGCAGTAATACTTTTTACCTTTAGTAAAGGCACTAAATTTGCTCGGGACATCTATTTGTTAAGAGTCATAACTTTGTATTTTTTTTTAAGAAAAACGAATTGTTTTTCGACTTCAGACTAGTGGTTTCAAGCTCGGCTATAATTTAAGCTTACGATTTGTTTTGTTTTGTTTTTTTTTGAGAGAGAGAAAGTATTGCCCTCTCTGGGGCAATAGAAGTACTTAGTGATGGTCCTTGTCTGACATTGTATTCCCATCGCCGGGAGTACCTCGATAGTGTCGTCGTCTGGAGGTAGGAATACTCACAATTCCGGGAGTACTTCGACAGTGGCGCTACCTAGTGCTGGGAGTACTTTTTTCGATGACACAAAATTCATGGGTCTGAAATCTGTATGTTATTATTCACTCAACGGTATTAGTTTGCAAAGATGAATTCTAAGTACGATCTGCGATGTTTTTCCAAAGTTACCAAGCTCATGAAGCGAAATTTCAACACACCCAGATTTCAACTTTGAATAAGCCTACAAAAGTTTTAAGTGCTCCTTTGTTCTTCAAAACTTGTTTTTCCTTTTAATTGAGATGCTGTGTCAAAACTTAAATCTTCCGAAGTCTGCAAGATAAATTCTGACCTGAAATTCTTCTTTAACCGGCAAAAATTGCTTGAGACTTTCTGCATGGTTGTTAAAGAACCTAATTATTTTGGTATGCCCAAAAGAGCCCAATAAATGTTTCCAATTTCGAATCGAAAGTCAATTTGATTGTTATTATTTCTATTTTGTTTGTTCCAGGATTCCATTCCCTGTTTGTGTTCGTCACCCTTCTGGGTTTTCTATTATTAAATACAATTGTCGCCCAAAGTGTTGGTTTCTTTATTGGTGCATGCTGTATGGACATGCAAGTTAGTATAACAATCAGCGCCCTATACACGCTGGCAACACAATTATTTGGTGGTTATTTAGCAACAAATATCCCCATATGGTTAACATGGATGAGATATTTATCGATGGTACATTATGCTTATCAAAATATGCAAATCGTTGAATTTAGTGAAGGTGTACCAATTTTGTGAGTATTATTAAAAAAAAAAATTAATTACACAATTATTATTATTGTTTGTTTTTGTGTATAATTTACAGATGTGCCCACCAATCGAAATTTACCATATGCAAAGAATCCGAATCTATACCAGTAACAGCAATATTAGAGGCGCAAGGTTCATATCTACCATTATGGGCGAATACGTTAGTTCTATTAACATTTTTATTCGTTTTCCGTTTATTGGGCTATATTGTGTTGCGTTATTTTAAAACACCCAAGTGACCCTAAAAAATCGACTAACAACACAAATTCAAATACACCACACACATATATAGATTTACAAAATTGTGATATACATTATTATATACATAATATATACATATAGAATATTATATAGTTATATTATAATTATATGCTACACACATACGTATGTATACAGGGTGTTTCGTCTAAATGTGGTCAATTATTATCAAACACTTATTTGTAAGCAGGCGATTTGAAAAACATTTCAAGTACTTGGTAGAAGGCTCCCTCTAGAACATTTTAGCAAAATTAGAACCCCGTAGCGCATTTGTGAGTTGGTCAAAAGGCGTTCATTTCTGACAACGTCGCGATTTTCAAAAACTATTCAAGGCCGTAAAATGACTTCGAATAACTCGAGGATCCTAGCAAAATTTTTTCGTTTTTCGCCACTTTATTCTGAAGCAGGTGGAAAAGTTGAGGTCATTTTTTTTTAAATTTCAACTGACCAACTTCCAAACGAGCTACGAGGTTGTAATTTCGTTAAAATGGTCTCCTTCTACAAGTCTTTGAAATATTTTTCGAATCGCTCGCCAATTGATAAGAGTTTCATTAGAATTGACCACATTTAGAGGAAAGAGCCGGTATAGGTATAGATATTATAGTCGTCCGAAACGGCATCTCTTCTTTCGTTCTTGTTTCTCGCTTCTTATTTTTTTTTTAAATAGATAGATGGAGAACTTTGCGTGTTCTATTATCTTTTTATTTCCAGAAAAATAATATAAAAAAATGTATTTTTTATGGAAATTTTATTTGATAGGAACAAAGTTTTTGGACAATATTATATTGACTGCGGTAATTCGTTAAACGAACAGGCTGTGCTTCTAAATGTAACTTATCGTGTTACAATTTCTGTTTTTTTTAAAGTTCAATTAATTTTTTTTTAATTTTTCTCTATTTCTATACCTAATTTCATTTTAAATGTAATCATTCATTCCAACTTGTTCCTAATACAAAGAATTCAACAACACAATTCTTTGCAATAGCTACAAGTTTCTTTAAATGTTATTATTAATCATAATTATTATAAGAATAATAATATTTGGTAGTAATAATAATAATAATCGTAATCATAATAATAATAATAGCTGATAATCGATAAAATTTTGATATTTTTTCTAATAAAAAAAACTGGAAAAAATAATAATAATACTAAGAATAATAATTATAATAGCAAGATAGGGATGATTAGTGTGTTTTGCACAGTGCCTTGGTTTTTCCTCTTATTTAAGTATTCTATGTGCCAAGATAACGACAACCAGCTACGGCGACTGCCAGTTGAAACCGTTCATGTATTAAGTCGGGAATATTTAAATTAAATTAACCAAAAAAAAAAAAGTAAAATCAGTTTTAAATAAAAGTGCACTGCGTTTTGTGAGATAATTGTGTGATTGTTTTGTATGACGATACCAACAATAAAGAGAGAAAAAAATGAAGGAAATTTATGGAATTTTCAAACTTTTCCAAAAAAAAATTCAAAAATTTCATCGGTACTTAAACTGAAACTGAAAATTCGAAAATTCAGGATTAATCATATAGCAATATTCATCATTGCCCACTTATTTCATAAATTTCCAAATACTCATTCGATGTATGTGTAATATTTTTTTAATTATTATATTTTTTAAAATTAAGAGTTACATCACTGAAAAACTATATATGTATACCTACAGGAAAATTGCATTTTTGTGTAAATTTTAAGATTGTTTGTTTTACCTGAAATGTATGATTACCAATCAAGTGTTCAAACACTTAGTCAAAACATGTCTACCCCTCTGCCAATTACAATTACAATTTCAATTAATTTTTTGATTAATATTATCTTTTATTTGTACAGATATTTATTAAAATTTATTATTTTTTAATTAATTAAGCAATTAATTAATTAGGGGTTTTAATTGTAATTCAAAGGAGCTGTAATATAACCATATAAATATTTTTGCCCTATACGCCTTTTTCATATAATTATAATAATAATTTTTTTTTTTGTTAAATTTTTATGTATTATTGTAAATAATTATTAATATTTGTAAAGAATATAATTTCTTGGACCAAAATATTCAAATTTTCTAAGAATGTTTGTATATTTTCAAAATAATGTTGCTGAAAATTGATGAAAATTTTATCATGAAAAATCTACGTGTTGTTTCTCGTAAATCTTACAAATTACTATTTTTCTTTCATTCTAGGAAAAAAAAACAAAAATTAATGTTGTTGATACTGTTCTTTTTTGTTGTTATCTCTTTATTCTAACTAAAAGACTCAAATATCGAAATTATTGATATATATGTCATATCATTTTTGTTTTTTGTCGTAATTATACCATTTTTCTCTAATTCAAACTTACTTTCTTGTTCTTTTTTGTGTTTTAATTAATTAATTATAATTAATTAATTAATTATAATCTCATCTATACTTCCACCTACGTATATGTATATGTATTGTACAAAGACAGAAACTCCTTGTGTCTATATGTTATAACTAGTCCTAGATTCTCATTTTACTAGGAACTTATTTATATAAAAACAAAAAAACAAATAAAGAATTTATTAATAATTCTGCACTGTTGTATAATTGATAACTTTAATCTCTATCTTTATTTCCTGAACTCCCAATAGAAGTTGTTTGCAGAAAAGTACTCCTGTCTGTATCAGGATTTTAAGAATCTATAGATGTCTTGTGATTTACGAAAACCGGAAATTTTTACGTATCAGGAGCGCAAACTTAGCTCCTTATCGGGAAAACAGAAGCAATCTTTTTGAATCAGGATTGCTGAATCTATTGGGATTGTAGAAGGCACTTAAAAAATATCAGGATCATTCTTCTACACTAGGAGGAGATAAAGAATCAAAATAATAAAAATTTGGTTATATAGAATGTATTAGGGCAGTAGAAAATGAGTGTTATAAAGAAAACTTATTGAATGTTGTTAGTAACAAAAAGCTGCAAGAGAATTAAAAGTATAAAGGTCCAAAGTCGGTTGTATCAGGAATTTAGGAAGTATTACAAGGATATTAAGATTGCGACTTTTTCCAGAAATTACAAATTGAATTCTTTGCAAGGACGATGGAAGAAAATCTTAAGAATGTTAATACTAACTCCAAGTTTCTGGTTTAAAATTGCTGTTCTAAATAAAGTTTCAAATATCAGGAGCATTTATTCTTTTCCAGAAAAAGATAAGGAATCAAAAGCATTATGTATAACTTAGTAGGACAGTAGAAGAAGAGTGTTAAAAACAAAGCATTTTCAATACTAAATCCTAAAACTTTACTACTCGAGAATCAAACATGTAAAGGTCCAAACTCGCTTGTATTAAGAGTCCAGGAAATATCACAAAGATATTAGCATTAGCATTATGACTGAAAAATTGACTTTTTTGAGAAACTACAAATTGAAGCTTTTGCATGGAAGGTCGAAGAAAATCTAATGAATGTTAACTTTAAGTCCAAGTTCCTGGTTTAAAATTGCTATTCTAAATAAAGTTTCAAATATCAAGATCATTCATTCTTTACTAGAAAAAGATAAGGAATCAAAAGCATTATGTATAACTTATTAGGGCAGTAGAAGAAGAGTGCTAAAAACAATGCATTTTCAAAAAACCTCCTTTTTACACGACAATCAAAAGTATAAAGGTCCAGAGTCGATTGTATCAGGAGTTTAGGAAATATTACAAAGATATCAAGATTGCGACTTTTTCCAGAAATTACAAATTGAATTCTTTGCAAGGACGATGGAAGAAAATCTTAAGAATTTTAATACTAACTCCAAGTTTCTGGTTTAAAATTGCTGTTCTAAATAAAGTTTCATATATCAGGAGCATTTATTCTTTTCCATAAAAAGATAAGGAATCAAAAGCATGTATAACTTATAAGGACAGTAGAAGAATAGTGTTAAAAACAAAGCATTTTCAATACTAAATCCTAAAACTTTACTACTCGAGAATCATACATGTAAAGGTCCAAACCCGCTTGTATCAAGAGTCCAGGAAATATCACAAAGATATTAGGATCGTAACCGAAAAATTGACTTTTTCCAGAAATTACAAATTTTTGCACGACATTTTTTGCAAGGATCATGGAAGAGAATCTTAGGAATGTTAACATTATCTCCAAGTTTCTGGTTTAAAATTGTTATTCTATCGGATACATTGATGCTTTAAAAGTCGCTTGTATCAGGAGTACAAAAAAAATTACAAGAATATTAAGCTTATGACTGAAAAATTGACTTTTTCCTCAGATCACAAACTGATATTTTGCAAACAGGCCAGAAGAAAATCTTAGAAATATTAACATTAATTCTAAATTTTCGTTTCAAATAGCTGCTCTAAGGGCGATGGGGAAAATCAATCGAATGCGTTCATATTTTATTCGGGGGTGGTATTTAGGACTATTTCCATTATGTCTAAATCTCTGTAATAAACTTGGTGATTTAGCGTGTACGACTGCCCTTCTGGCATCGCTCCTAGAACCGTTCTGTCATTAAAAGAAATGAACTTATCAGCTAAAGGCATTTCCTGTAATTTTCGTGTTTTCGTTCTTTTTTTTTTTGTTTCAATTTAATAATCTTAACAACATAATCGTCAAGGTACACTTAAGAAGAATTAGTTTTAAAAGAGGGAGGCAGAGTGGTGGAACGTTTCTTTGGCCGTAGGAGTTCATGGTCAGATCAACATGAACAGTTGTTTGTTAGTTTACTATGTTAGACCAATAACAACAATAATTAACAGTAATGACAATTGAAAATTGTGGAATTAATATAAAATTTATATAAGGTAAGTCCAAAATTATAATTTAACACACTTGTAACTAGTTGGGGACACACGTTCTAAACCGAGTTATTTAGTAATTTTGCCACAGATGGTCAAAAAGTGCTAAAGAAACGTGTTGATTCAATTGTTAGACAGCAAACGCCATCTAGACAGTTATCAGTAAAAGTATTAATGGTGATCTACATTATCTTTCAGGTTTTTGAAGCATTCGTTTTCTGTAAAATTTTCAACGATTTAAATAAAGAAAATCGTGCAAAATTGAATTGGTACTAAGTATTATTATTATTGATAGATGTTTGATCTAGTTATGAGGAAAAGGGTCAAGAGTTATCATCATTCAGCGTTATCATCGTTTTATTTGTAATTTAGCGTTTGTTTTTAAAATTTCTAGTCATAATATGCTACCAGCACCTTTACGAAAATGCAAGAATCTCATTTTTGTATTTCTATTTCTGGTCTCTATTGTGATAATACTATTGTATTGTCAATTTATACGTGATAAAGATGAAAGAACGCTAATCCAACACCACTTTAGGTGAGAATTTTTCAAATTTTATTCTACTAAGGAAATAAACGAATTTATCAAATTATTACAGAAAAAATCAAGAGGAATACATTGATAAGAATGGAGTTAAAGTTGTTGTTGGTTATTATGTTGGAAATCCTGTCGAAAAAATCCCTAACGCTACCCATGATATGATCAATACGAATTATTTTAATCCAAAACCGGAAGCCGGCAAAAATGGTAATCCGGTTTTCATTGAATCGGCAGATTTGTTAAAGAGACAACAATTGTTTCAAATAAATCGATTCAATTTGATGGCAAGCGATCGAATACCGCTCAATCGAAGTTTACCGGATTACCGCAGGAAAAAGTTCACTCCCTTTATCTCCTTCAAAATATTCAAAAATTGTTGAATTTTCTGTGCTTTTAGGTGTCAATTATTGTTTAAAGATTATCGCAATTATCCAAAAACTAGTATTGTAATTGTTTTCCACAATGAAGCTTGGTCGACACTTTTACGAACCGTTTGGAGTGTTATCAATCGATCACCGCACGAACTCTTGGAGGAGATTATCCTAGTCGATGATGCTAGCCAGAGAAAGTTTTTAAAACAACCCCTAGATGATTATGTTGCAAATCTACCGGTACCAATACAAATTTTACGAATTAAAAACCGTGTTGGTCTTATTCAAGCTCGATTACGAGGCGCTTCAATAGCTAAAGGACGGATTTTAACGTTCCTCGACGCCCATTGTGAATGTACCATTGGATGGTTAGAGCCGCTAATTAACGTAATTTATAAAAATCGCAAAACCGTCGTTTGTCCCATTATCGATATTATCAACGATGATACGTTCGCTTACGTAAAAAGTTTCGAACTTCATTGGGGTGCTTTTAATTGGAATTTACAATTCCGATGGTACACACTCGGTACAAAAGAGATGAAATTGAGGAAGAATGACGCAACTCAGCCGTTCAACACACCGACAATGGCCGGCGGGCTGTTTGCCATCGATAAAGAATATTTTTACGAAATCGGCTCGTACGATGACGGCATGAAAATTTGGGGTGGTGAAAATTTGGAAATGTCGTTCCGTGTATGGCAGTGCGGTGGTCGAATTCAAATCGCTCCCTGTTCTCATGTCGGCCACCTATTTCGCAAATCGTCCCCCTATTCGTTTCCGGGTGGTATCGATAAGACACTATACTCGAATCTTGCCCGAGTGGCTCTAGTTTGGATGGATGATTGGGCGGAATTCTATTTTAAATTTAATAAATCAGCACGTAATGTACGACATTTACAGAATGTCACCGAGCGATTAGCGTTACGACAACGATTGAATTGTCGCAATTTCGAATGGTATTTGGATAATGTTTGGCCGCAGCATTTCTTTCCGAAAAATGACCGGTTCTTCGGTAGAATCCGTAATTTGGGCACGAATAAATGCTTGATACGACCACAGAAACAGGTGATTGCCAATCAACCGATGGGCTTAGCGAAACTTGAGACTTGTATCGGTGATAATGATGAAGAATCGTCAACGCTAGAGCTGTTTGTGATGGCACCGGATGGATTTGTGATGACGGACGATTCGATTTGTTTGGACGCACCGGAGAAGAACGTTATCGGAGTGGCAAAGGTGCGAATTATGGCT